>WAAB01019712.1:108589-140586 GCA_013389865.1 Piaya cayana
GCCTCCCTACCCTCCAGCAGATCCACACTTCCACCCAGGTTAGTGTCATCTGCAAACTTGCTAAGGGTGCACTCAATGCCTTCATCCAGGTCATTGATGAAGACATTGAACAGGGCTGGACCCAGCACTGAGCCCTGGGGAACCCCACTTGTGACTGGCCTCCAGCTAGATACTAAGGGGTGACCAAAAAAACCATGTTATAATTAATAAATTACTTAAACATACTAATTTTCACCTACATTCTCAACACCCTTATACATCCATAGCACCTACCTTACATAAAGAACTTCCAGTTTAATAAACTACTTTTGGACATCATTTAACCTCTCTTTCATAATCTCGTAAGAGGTGAACTTCGTTTTCCCCTTTTACCAGCTCTCTGCTCTCAGGGTCACCAAACCAAGGTTTCCACTCCTTCCATGCCCCTGTATTTTCCAAAGGACTTCAGCTGACAGCAAGACCACCCAGTTGGCCTACCCAGACATCTTTTGTAGTCTCTCAATCAGCCTTATTTTCAATATGTGTCTCACATTATTGTGTTTGCCCTGGGAGTGTTAAATAGTTCATCCGAGACGTTCAAGAAGAGGAGTAAAACAGGATTGTGATTCCACCTGAGAAAGCTGTAAGTGGCTCCCTCATCTTATATGAAATAACATTTGCATGCTCCAGGCTGACTGGACATATCTGAGGGCAACAGACTGTCCTGTACTAATCTTTTGTCACTCCCAGTAAAGGCATTAGTTTCTAACATCTCCCTGATTAGTCCTCAACCACGGACTAATATTCTGCAGGACACAGCATCAATCAGAGAAAAGGCTAGAGCTGGGAATTTATTACTTAATATGTTTTTAAGATACTAAGATTCACACAATACACTACAAGATATTTCATTTTAAAGCATTTAGCTCATCTATATCACAGCACATCTCAAAGGAAGTTATTAGGTAGGACATGTTACTTCCCTTCTTTCCTCTTACACTTAGCCTCTCTCAAGGCAGTAACAGTGGTTAAATAGTCTGCTGTTATGCCTAAACTAAAAGTCTCATGATTTTCTTGGTTTTGTAAAGTACCCTTTTAAAGCTGGATCACAAAAACAGCACTGTGAGAAGTCTAAATTTATTAATGCAAAATACACTTTAATTCATTTACAGCCAATCAAGTGCTCTTAATATTTATTTTCTTCATTAACTGTTCTCTAGTCAGCCAGTACACCAATTCTTTTTTCCTCTGGAGAGGCACTGTGTCTAGGGAATAGGCAGTCTTGATCAGAGGCTGCACAAGACACATGTCAAGTGAACAGTATGTCTCAGAGACTACACTTCTTTTTAGAGGGGACAGGGGTAGTACTTACCCTGCTAACTTCTTTAGGAGTCGATTCACCTGAGAAGAAACAAAACAAACAATTAGGCACTCAGAGGAGTTTCTGAAGGAAGAAGATACCACACTTCACACAATTTTGCACCTTTGTTAAAAATTCTATAAAGTAACTGAAATATCCTGAGACTGGGGTGCTTTTACAATCTTTTAAGCTTCTAAATCTAAAAAATAATAAAAATTTGGATAAACTATTTAAGAATCCTGTCCTGATTTAATAAGAACACAAAATTCCTTACATTTCATAAGTCAATTCACAGCCAAACTAGACTAATATTGCACATACTCCAATACAGTAAGATAACTGTTAAATATGGCACAGTCTAAGCAGTAAAGGTTTTTGCTACCAAATATATGCCACCTGCATCCTACACATACAAGCAAGTTAGTCAGCAGACTGAGAGTTTCCGTTCTGAAGATCAAAGATGCTATTCCTGTTAACTTATAAAAATGTGAAAGACAAGCCTTGTGACCGTAAGGCTACAGGAACATCACTGATATGATCTGGCATAACATGTTAAAAGCATACAGATTACAACTTTATATATATATATATGTACATAGATATACATAAAATATGTGTGTGTGTGTGTATATATATGTATATACGCAAACTATTATGTTTTGTCCTTTCAAATGCAAGCAGTGTCATAAAGCTTTTGTAATTTGAATATGTAAAAATTAACACAGGTATAATCAGAGAACTAGCTAAGCAACTGAGTATTATTTCTGGAAACAAATGTAAATCAGTTATACAGCAAGAATATATCTGCCACAGGAAACATTTCCATCTTCCAATTCAAGCACACCAAAAGCAGCTTAAACACACCCTTACAAACCTTCAGTTGGTTGGCTGTTACTGAAAACATGAAAGAAACTATTTGTATCCTTTTATGTGATACCAATGTGATACAAATGACTATGCTTTACAAACCAACTTTAAATCATCCAATAGATTTAACCTCAGAAAGAAAGAGCATATATTTATATTTGTGGCCCTTACGTTACATGTACTTTGATACAGCTCTACGGAGTGGATTTTCAGATATCTCCGTCAGATACAGACATAGTACTACCTGGGATGCTTAACAACATATACACTACATTTTAGCCAAAATCATCCCCAGGTGAGGGAGGGATTTCAAGGTACCCCTTGAGATAAGCATATTTACAAATATTTCAATATTATCACCATCAAAGTATCTTTATATCTTGCCATTTAAGATGAACAATAAAGCTAGGAAAAAAACCCCCACATTTTCTAGAAAACAGATTCAAGATCCAATTTCCAATGAAAGAACTTCCAATAATCATACAAATTGCCCCTAAAAATCGAGTGATACCAAGTAAGATAACATATTTCACAGCTATGAATGAATCTTAGTCTTCTCTTACCCCTAATTAATGATACATCTGTAATTTACACATACAGAACATGGAGGTAAGATTTGCTGAGCTATTTAAGGTAGTTCCGTTGTTTACAATGCTACGCATAACACATGCTCTGCAGTGTTCTCTGATCACAGAATATTTCCTCATTGGACTAATCTACATGACAGTTACAAGAACAGCTCAATATAGATTCAAAATCCATTTCCCCTACTACCATTTTTTCTGACAGTGATCCAGAATACGTGAATGAAAGAATGCAAAGTGATGACATAACAGTGCCTTCCACTGGAGTGTACTCTCAGTTTTCAATAACCAATGAAGCAAACATTTCTTGAATGAGAGGTAATGTTCTTCTGTTCAAAAGGCTAGGATAGGGGTTTCTTCCTGAAACTTTTTTAGGGGTAGAAGGGGTGAAACTGTAGGAGTGGTGTTTGACTTTGTTTTTTTGAACCAGAGCCATTATCCTTCAGCATTCAATACGTTCTCCAAGCTCCACAGTTCAAATAAATAAGTATTGTGAGAAAAACTATCTCTATTTTATTTTTTATCTGCACATTATGAATTTCATCTGATATCCCCTTTCTACCTTATCTATGGAGTCTGTGATGCCACAAATCTCCCAAAGACCTTCTCTGCTTCACACACCATCAAAATCTTTCCTGATTTGAGAATCTGGTCGGGTTTGCTTCTGGTACCAAGCACGTGACTTGGCACTGCCAGTTGCTCTCACCACTCCTACCTCCCTCCTCTACCTCACTGCATCCTTCCAGGATAAGAAGTCCAAAACTTCCAGCAATACTGTCATCACTTCAAAATACAAAGCTTTTAAAGAAACAGAGTAACCATTAAAATAAATTCAGAGAGATGCAGTACATCAATAACAGTAGATAGGAAGAAGCAGAAAACAAGAAAAGGAACACACATTTAAAAACAACAACAACAAAACAAAAAGAAACTCCACTGAAGGTTTGGCATTTGGCACAGTATAATTGAGGCCAGGGTTGGTATTTGGTACCATATACATGAGGCTAGGTTTAGTTTGGTTTGGAGTTACCTTTTCTTCGGGGGTGTCAAATTTTGTCATAGTTAATTTTAAAAGAAAAATTGATTTTATTTTGCACATTTTAAAAAAATAATTTCATACTTGTATTTCTATGCAGGCTTTTATTAACAAAAAAGCCAACCAAAGGTGAATGACCTTCTGACAATTGCAAGATGCTAACACAGAGCAGTCATAAAGACAACTTCAATGCAAAGCAAGCTTTCAACATTTTAACACAGAACCTCTTCCAGAAACCAATACTGCACTCTGGTTTTTGCTGTTATACTCAGTCTCATCTGTGTATTTAAATACTACTACTACTGGTCTACCATTGCTGTTGATGATAGCAAACAAATGCAAGGATTAATTCTGTTTATGAGATCCCATATAGCTATACAGGCACATTTTCCCAAGGAATGTTTCCCCACACAGCAGATGTCAGATTGACCTAATAATTTTTCTTTTCAAAATTTGCTTTAGGCTCCTCTTCCTTCATCTAATAAGACACAAGTTGTTTGGAATGCAATTAGACCAGCATTAATATCTATTCTGCTTTTTTTTCCCTTCAGAAGTCGCATACGCCCACATCTCAATAGAAATTCTACATAAATAAATGTAGATTGGTTAAAGACTAATCTTTCTACCATGAAATAAAGTTTAGCGGGTTTAATTTATTTTTGTGGTAGAATAGCATCTGATTAGTTGGTCAGTCTATTGCAATTTGTATGCTTTTCTCAGACACTCTGCATCCTTATTTTAGACATCTTGCATCTATCAGCTTATGCCTCCACTGGATTTGTAAGATCTTTTCCATGACACCTTAGCTGAGAGTGAGTCTCCCAAAGTGGCAACTACCTCACATATAGGACAGATGTGCTAAAGCCATCATTCAAAAATCTTCTTGTTCCTTAATGTACAATCTCACCAAGAATACCTGAACAGTTCTCTTGACTTTCAGCTCTCTGGATTTATTTCACAATTCAGAAGTACTTGTAATGTTATTCCATAGAAAACTGAGACTGTTTAGACATAGCCTTCAACATCGAATGGGAATATTTATTACTATTGATCTCTGGTGGCATGCTAGGTTTCTTTCCTTGAATCAGGACAAAAAATGAATTCTAGCTTTTATACATGATCGACTTTTTTTAAGTTCCTGAAAAAGGATGCTCAGTTCTCCTTCTTCTTAAACAACGTAACACGGATCAGAAAATAAATAAGTCCTGAACCAAGACTTCTTTGCAGATGGTAAGCAGGGGAACATATTGTCTGCCAGGTGTCCTAAAATTTTCATACACTCCTTTGCATATAAGCAAACAGGTCACCACACAAAATAGGAGACAGAAGACAGTTCATTTGACTTCACTAGAGACACCTAAATGTTCGGAAGCTCATTGTTTTCTATTGTCTTAGCCCTCACAAAACTGATGAAACATTTTGAGTAATTTTGCAGGGCAAATTATTCTGGCCAGAAAATTTCCAAAAGAGATCCTCTGAAAGTATCATCAGTTCTTGTAAGAACAGAAAGGCATATGAAAGATCCAGGTTTTGCTCTTGTTCCTGAAACTGCTTAACAATACAAAGCACACTGACAGTAGATCCTCACTTTCCATATCCATGGACAAAAAGCTCTGAACTGCATACGTGATGTGACAATTTCAGCAGGGTATTTCCACAAAATTATGATCAGGAAAATTGTTTTATAGCTGTAAAATAGACTTTCTAAATTATGTTTTAACAGAGGGATGAGGGATGTGCCTCTGAACTTGTGGAATGATAGCTTCCCCACAGCAGCTAAAAGTTCCATAGAATTCTATAGAAGTCTCTCAAGTTGAAAATATTTCAACAAAAATCATGTTAGAACCTGGTCTCTCATCACCAGGAAGAAACTTAATAGTTTCCAGCAGCGAGTGTACTTCACGAAGAAACTCTACAATTCTGTTTTATGATAATTAGCCTATGACTTCATATCCTATTCAACATGACTGCTGAATGAAGAGATTGTTAAACTAGCTAGCTCATCTATCTTATCAGTCAACAAGGTACAATCATCATTGTTTATTACCAGAATACAGCCAACAGAAAATGGGCTAAAGAGCACATATAACAACTTATACTGTTTTCATGCCTACCAGTTTACAGCTACACCTTTTTGGGTATAGCTACCAATTTTCTTGCCTAACACTCAATTCTGTTCAGCATTCTGTGCACTAGCTGTTACAGGCAGCTTTCTTTAAAATTGATTGCAGGTCTTGCAAACATGTTTGGTGAAGAAAGTCTCGCATCCAGTAGTAATACAATTTCAGTATCACTCTTGTTAGATCAAATTTGATTTTCTGCTATTTTTTGGTCTTAGAATCCTGCTGGTTGCCACATATACGGTATCCTTAAAGTTTACCACAATCATGTATTTCAAACAGCATCAACACCACTAGCCATTCTCTGATTACTGAATAAAGCTGTTCCTTCACTTTTGAATGTGTTTCAAATATACTGCACAGAGGCTGAAGTTTAATTTTGTTCAGCAGGTGTTTTCAATGTGTAGGAAAAATTACATTGCTGTTGGCTCAAATACTACCCAGACACATATCTGAAGTAATTCCATTGAAATCAATACAACTGCTACAACATGCAATGGGAAACATAAATGTTTTTATGTTTTAAACATCACAGCATTCTTGTTAAGTATAGTGACCCAGGGATGGAGGAGATCATTATAAGAGAATGCTACTTGAAGCAAGCACTACAAAGATACAGTAACCTGAGTAAGTCATATTGGATTTTGTCCATTGCAAGACATATGGACATTTAAAAAATATATTGTTGTTCATACTCTTTGGACCCTGCTGGGCACAGTGTGTTTGTCTTGCTTTCTAGTCCACGTACACCCTCTTTCTGACTGATAAGTTGTCTAGAGGATTTTAAGGAAAAGCAGTTCCTCCTCCTTCCCCAACAACTCTATACAGTCGGTCCTCTACTTGCAGCCCTAGAAGGCAAGGGATGGGATTACAGTGTGCACACAACTCATCACTGGCACGGGTAATGAGTCTTCAAAGGTATGTTGACCTTAACAGGCTAAGAAGTTTCAGCAAGTTTTCAGTTTCTGGAGCAGGAAATATCGCATATAGCTCAGTGACAGCAAAAGAATATAATAATCTTACACTTGTTGGGGAAAGTGTAATCTTACACTTATGCTGCAGGAAAAAAAAAAAAAGCATCAGATACCAGCACTTTTATTACAATTTTCTCTTTAATTTTTTTTATTTTGTTCTTATTCCTAACTTTTTGTTTCCCCTATTTTTACTTCCTTCTGTTTAGAAACATACATTTTTTTCAATGAACTTGTCCCTGTAATAAAAGTGCAAGCTATCACACTTTTATGAAGTTGTTTACAATTTTCAGAGTCCAGTGTTTATCTGCAATAGAGAATCTAAAGTAGAACAGGAAGCTTTGCAGCCTGCATGATTTTCTTGTTTCTGTGGTCTCTGAATACATTGAAAGCAAATGTCATGTTACCGAACTCTGCAGTAAAATCCTTAACATCTGCAGAATAATCAAGACTGAGTAGTTTCTTCTCTTTAGAGCAGCTGACAAAAGAAACAAAAGAAAATGCCCCAGAGGAAACATTTGCTAACGTCAACAAGGGTAAGGGATCATTAGAACTTTAGAAGATAGGTTACCACATGGGAGGGTGTAGTGATCCGGTGTGAAACATATTTACGTCAGGGGAACGTTTCAATCCCTCTGAAGAAACCCTACTGTAACTACAACATACATACATTTGTATTAGAGATGTATTTTATTTGTTTTATCCTGGAGACTGAAAAATGAGAAGCTGAGAAAATGTTCAAGTTAATCTGGATAATACAGAAAAAGGAAAATATGACAGAATAAAATCTACAAATCAAGCCTTTTTGCTTTTAGGATATTTCTGCTGATTTGTTTGCAATCATAATCAATCTCTCAGTGTCTTTGTGTTGAGTATTACAGCATAATAATGTGTGCATAATTCAAGATTTTGGAGTCTTTGAAAAATGACATGTTACGCTAACACAATAAACAGTCTGAAACCAACAGAAGATTGAACTATTTACTACTTCTCAGTATCCACACCATGAGTGAAACATCTTGCTTGCAATGAAGAGCCCGTTAGAAAAAAAATAATTATAACTTCAGGGAGTGTAGAGGAACAGAATATGTAACAATAAAATTATAGATATCTCTCTATGAAAGATAATGACAGGAATATCTGAATTTCTAAACTAGACAGTTTCACTATAAAAAGATTTATAATGACAGATAATTATAATCCACAAGAATGATAGAAGAAAAAATATCAGAAAAATAATTTAAAAAATATCTTTTTGGCTGCAGTACAACAACAGTGAAAATCTAAGACATGTTGTGGAGTTCAGTGTTATATATAAGCGGTTCAACAAATGCAAAATTTTACTTCTCCCTAGTAGCAGGTACAGTATTAAAGATACTAGGCTGGACTTAGAAAAGTTTTCAGGCATCAACACATGCACCAGTATTTCCCAAAACCTCTGAACAAGTCAGGTACCCAAATCCTTGCAGCTAAAGGAAGTTAAATACCTCAGCTATGAGTAGGCATGATGATTTACCACAACTCAAGTGAGAATGATAATTCACTATGTTGTGGGGACTCGGCCATTTGTGACCCTACAGCATCACCTTAAGGCTCTGTACTACCTAATGAATCTTTGATTAAATGCTTGAAATAATTGATGAAAGATATAAAATTGGACAGCGAGCTTACTAAAAACCCACATAAAAAATGTGACACGAGTATTTCCTGTCTGAAAACAATGGTGTTCTAAATGAAATTGTTCATATATCTCCAATCAGTCTCCTGTCAACATCAAGGACACACTGTGATAGCCAACATCACACGCCTTGGCACCAGAACACATTCCAAAGTCATGGCACCTAATAGTCCACATACATCAGGAGTTATGATCATTAAAACCTTGGCACACCAGCAACTGTTGGTGGCTGCCCCATTGTAAGGATCTAACTGTCTGAAACTTCCAACCATAGGCAAGAGAGGTACATCACAGTGCCTTTGCAGTCAGGAACATGGGGAAGACTCAGTGCTAGAACGCATCTAATTTTTAGAGGCCGTATGGCAGACATGCCTCTGACATACACCCATAGAGGGAACACATAACACTGACTGTTTTGGTAAGAATTTTCTGCTTATGGCCCACCTGATAGATACCAAGGAAAAGGGGGAAAAGAAATGTAGAAATATCCAGAAGAAAACTGATACACAAGCTAATGTACAAATTTAGAGTGAATGGAGAACTGGATGTATTCATGCAAGACAAAATTATTTTCATGTGCTTTTTTATTTAACTAACAAAATTCAATGCAGATGGTAAATTAATTAAAATACTAAAAGAACTCAGGAAATATATAAAGAAATGAGCTGTGAAGCTAATAAACTATATCTAACACAACAGTAATAGAGAGTGAAACTACTGCTTCTGCGGAATAAAGGGAACCAGAGCCAACCGTACCTCTTTAGCATGGCTGAAGTTGCTGCCTGCTGGGATAAGGAGCTGTGTCTATCTCCCAAACTGCCAATCTAAGAAAACTACTAATGATCACACACTGAGAGCAGGCAACGAAGTGAGAAATCTATTCCTGTAAGCATGAAAAGGGTAATTCATAATCTAAGTCCCCTTTCTCCATGTCTTCAAAATACTTTTGAAACAGTCAGGATTAAGGAATCTCATAGTCAATTATAGCATCATTCTTCCCTACTTCCTGCAAGAGACCTGCCTTATAGTTCTGTCATCACCAATGTGAGCTTCTTATATACACAAGTACCCGAAAGAGGAATTTGGAAAAACAACCACATGATAACTGCTCCCTAGATGCTTTCTTTATATATTTTACATCTACCTGGATAAGAATACCAGAGCCGTATTAGTTAATCCATTTGGGTCGCACATCCACATAGGTATACATATAAACGTATCTGATTTTCACAAGCAGTAAATGGCAAGCAACACTAATTCATTCAGGAGCTTCTAGAGACTTGACCATTTCTAAACATCAGGCCACTTATTTAGACACCTAATTGCCAGAATGAGACTAAGTTACAGAACAGTACATCAAAGAGAACAGCCTAATAACTACACAACTGGCTGGAGGATTAAAAGAAAAACATTAAAAAATATTAAACAGATCAGGACTGAAAATGGAAAAAAGAAAAAGCCAATGAAATGAGCTTCAAAACAGAGTTTCTAAAGGAGAAGGTAAAGGGAGAGAGGGACAGAGATGCCAGGATGAGTAAGAAGCTTGGACAAAGACATCAGATGCTACTAAGTGTGATGTACTTTACAGACCTCTCTAGGACTACTTTACTTTCTGCCATGGTTGAAAACAAGTGATATTATAAAGAAAAAAAATAATATTGTTTCTACTGATCAAAAACCCAGAATACATCTAAAGATCATACATGTAATTCACAAAGTAAGATTTGTGAAAAAATGTACTATTTCATTAGCAAATTGTTCACTACTGCTGTTAAAAAACCCCTAGAAACTTAAATCTTAAGCTTTAAAAATACAGCTGTCAAGAAAAAAAGATCAGTTGCTTCAATGTGCTTTGCCATTTTCCATCAAGTGAACAGATGGCTTTATTAAAATTCTAGTAGAATGAAGTATTTATAAGTTCATTAGACAACACTATACCAAAAAAAGACAATAATATTGCAAATAAAGCTGCAGGATTCAAAATAGCATAGAAGTACAAGTAACAGTTACAAACCCACATTTATGAGTTAGTATATAAAAGCAATAATGCCAAATGAAACAAAAGCACACAAGGAATGCATGAAAAACTCTATAAAATAGCAATTTATTTTCCAGGGTCACTTCCAAGTTACTCCATGCATTCTGAGATTGAATTCTATACAGAAGATTTGAACTTTGACAGTCTATAAGAAAGCTGAAAGGGAAAAAGCCTGTTGGTTTTGCTAGACTTACTTTTCTTTAAACATATATATAAAATTCATACAATATTATAAAATAAGTAACAACGAAATTACTCTAGAAATAACCCCCACAGAAATTTCAGTTGTCTTCCCTGATGTGATATTCCCAGAAAATAAACAAAAGGTCAGCCAAATGCATCCAGCAGACACATCAATGCTTTTAAATGCTGTGCCAGACTGGCTTATTTGATACCTGAGATGCTTCATCTGCTGTTCTCTTCACCATCTTGAATTATTAGCATGTACAGAAATCACTTAGGAATTGTGTGATCTGTAATTGCTTGTCTTTCTTTCTATTGTCTTTCTTCCAGCTCAAATTGGTGAGGTGGTGTCTGTTAGTATTCTAATTTACTTGAAAAAGACACAAGTTCCTGTCACTTTCAAAATGTGACAAAATGGATCCACTATAAAAAGAGATAGCTAACACACTGAAAATTCAGCTTTCACTCTGAACTAATATATACCAGTTCCCAAATGTGCTGATGTATTCAGATGTACAGCACTTCTCTCTGCAATTATTATTAGTACAACCTCTGTTTCAGCAAGGTTTAACTCCTTTAAATGTCCTGTCTACTCCATGCATATTTTATCCAGTGCAACACATCATTCTTGGAAAGTCCTTGCTTTGATACCTATATGGAAAATCATTCAGAGGGCTGTATATTATTTTAAAATGTGTATTGTTCCAGGTTTTAAAGAATTGCATGTCATTATTTTTGCTTTTGATGGATCTATTATCCAAACTTTATCCAACAAACAGAAACCGTCAGCCTCTAGCCTGGACAGGTGCACACTGGAAAATTGGTTGGGCCCAGAGACTGGTGGTAAATGGAGTTTACTCCAGCTGGAGGCCAGTTACAAGTGGTGTTCCCCAGGGCTCAGAGCTGGGTCCAGCCCTGTTCAATGTCTTCATCAATGACTTAGATGAAACTGGTGAAGGGGCTGNGGGTCCTGAGGGACATGGTTTAGTGTTTGGTGGGAATGGTTGGACTCGATGATCCGATGCGTCTCTTCCAACTCAGTGATTCTGTGATTCTGTGATTCATTTCCATTTCATAGTTTCCTTTAGCACATTATTGTAATGAATAAGAATTTGTAGTATGTTTTAGATATCTGTACAGCATGCAGAGAAAAGCTAATATAAGACTCCACAGTATTATCTCGAAATCTTGAAACACTTTTGCAGTCAAGACAAACAGCTAAGTCATAACACTTCTGTTGGTGCATCCTACATTTAAATTATTTAGGATTGACACTTTAGATGAGAAGATTTTAAGAATAGTCAACGGAGGGAGGGGATTCAGATTCAGAATTATTAGCTTCCTGGTTTTAATTGTTTGGTCAAATCTCAAGAAGAAAACAGGCATGGAGAGAAACTCACTTTGACAGCACAATGGCAGATTCCCTGGCTTTGTTCTGAAAGATGCTTATGATTCCAGTTACTGGCTTACAATGTATTACTACCTTTACTGCTTTCTCTTTCTATTGAAATTTCAAGTATAGTGAAGGAATGAAAAAATACTCCCTTATTTACTTTTGTTTGCTTTCCTACCATAGTGTGGCAATGAAATTGAATAAGGTATGCATAAAATGTCACTGACAGGGTAAAAATGTGTCCATTTCCTGTCTAGAGACTAAAATTTTCACAAAGACACTTTAGGAATGATACAAGTCTATGATGCTTCAGTTTTTGCTTGGGAGAAACATGACCTACATGGCTAGGGATAATTTATTCCTATGAATATCTAATAAAAAAAGAGTACGGTAAAAAAAAAAAAGCTATGGTTGAATGCTGTAAAGGAGTGGATGCACCATACTGATCAGCAGAAAGCATAAAGTAATAGCTGCTTTCCAGTGGAAAGTCTTGGCAGTCAGCCATGTGGTACAGACTGGGTTCTGTCCCCAAAGACACATTCATGTTGGCAACATATTGGGAGTTTGTTCAGAGTCTCACAATTAAGAATAATCTTTCCATTTAATCTATCACCTAGTCAATGGTAGTCATAACCATTTTGTACATAATTCGATCCAAAGAAAACACAGCACAATAAACACTCAAACCCGATTATTTTGAAGAGAATCCTGTGGTGTTCTCTTAAACATAATTTTGTAATTATCAAAATAAGCAAAAACTGCTTAAATTCCTTAGTTCTGTTTTGAAATATTATTAGTCAACTGGTCCTATGTCTCATTCCATATATCGTTTAGTCATAGTGTTAATTTGACATAGAAAAGTATTTCCCGTAATCTCAAAAACAAGTACATCATGCATTCTTTTAGAAACTCTAGGTTTCTGTTCAAGTTAACAGCTAATATTATAAATAGTTCTCATTACTTGAATTGCAACTTGTTATATTCTGGAAATTATGTTTTCCTTAAGCCCAATGAAATCCAGGCTTTCTAGCATTGTATCTGATCAGTCCATTAAAAGCTAGAAATGAAAATCAGCAAGAAACTAAAACCAACAATGAATATTCCATATTTAGCAGAATATATGAGGCTTAAATTAGTCCAGTCTCAGCATGCCACCAGTAACACATTATACAAGACACTTCTCCTTCTTCTGGTCCAAGTGTATCTACGCTCCCTGTATTTGTCCACTTACCTGCCCCATGTCACCCCAAAGGGCTTCAGTTTAAGTACACAGGAAATCCTTAAAGAAACCACTGCATGAAACTACTTCATATTCCTGTGTTAATAGGGAATGAACCATGGATGTTTACAAAAAGTATGAGCAGGATAAGCAGGTAAGCTCTTACCTAAGCTTCTTTTCTGACAGGGCAGCCCAGTTTGTCATGTATTATGCCATAATGTCTTTGAAACACTAATCTCCAGAGCAGTAATTTTACTAGTAATTGCTAAACCTAGTAGTGGAAAATTAGTAAGATTCTGAATTTGTACAACAACCCAATAAGGTGAAGCTTTATAAACATGTTGGAGGGTTCTTGAGATACAAGTTCAGTATGAAAGGCATGAGTAAATGTTAGGAACTAACAATTTCTTTAACACAACTATTCTTTATACAATATACCTTTTTGGCCAAAGTCACAGAGACTTCACCTTTAGATGTGTTTTAGGAACAAAACAAGACCTTCGTATCATTAACTTAAAGAGAAGTCCTGTTTTTAGCCTGTATTCTCCTGTAGCATTTCAATTGGTCATAAGGAATTCCAGGTAACTTTTATCTGAAAAATACCCATATTCTGCTTTTGCATAAAACTAGACGTTTCTAGCAGAATTCATGAAATGAACATGAGCTATATGATTTTTTTTCCTTGTCTTTATGGATGCCAGTATTTAGAACTCAACATATACTTTGTATAACCACTAAAAGAAAAAATTGTGCAGATTAAAGACATAAAATGAAAAACATTTAATTAAATATGACCTCTCTTGCAACTAATCAGAGGTCAGACTGAGATAAACAGGATTATTGGAAGGTCAGAATAGAAATTTGACACTGCTCTAGATTCCTAACCTGTTTCCTCAATGAAACACAGGATTTACCAGCCAGTTTTCACTGATTCCTCCTCCTGATTTGGATCCCATGCATGTTCTAAAACATTTTTTTTTTTAAAAAATGTGCTATCTGAAACAAAAATCCTTAAAGAGAAAAATATAGTTTTGTACAGCCCTACAAGAATGAAGAAATGCCTACCTTCTTCTTACTTGATTCTCCTTATGGAAATGTGTGTCCCTGTTACTTCTCACAGCAGCGGTTATCCTTAAGCTTTTAAGAAGTATAGATGAAACCTCAAGGATATGAAAATACGAATGACAGGAGCACTTATTAATTTTTTTCTAAGAAGTAAAAGTAGAGTCAGAACTCAAAAAATCTTTATTAAATGAAACTTGCTATCAGTCAGTAAGCCCTGATTGAATGGCTCTGAGACAAATCTCATCCAACTGCTGTACAAAAAAAAGGCTTCAGACAAGTGTCTCCGCTTCTGCACTCTTTAAGAAAATCCATCTTCAGAAAGAGCAGTGAAATAAAGACAACCACATCTGAGGGATTTGGATATATAAAGAGTGGAAGAAACTTGAAACTAAAGGGTATGGTTCCATTACTATGACATCTAAAAGGAAATGGAAGACCTTGAAATGAAAACCTACTATAATTTTTTATCTCCCAATATTCTTAAAACTACGTAAACATATTAATAAACATATTTAAAAAAAAAAACACACCAAAAAAACCCAAAAACCCCAAGCCTAAGGAGGTAGAGGAAATTAAGGAACACCAGACTTTATTCTGCTAATTTACCAAAGGCAAGTATGGATGCTAACTCTCAGCAGGTGTTGATTTCCATGCGTGAAGAGGACTATGCAGAGACAATCACTCAGAAAAAGGCAATCAGTTTTTAACTCTCTGTGGAAGAGACAGCTCTTCAAAAAACCAACTAAGAAAATCTGGAGTTAAGAAAACTTCCAGAGTAAATATTGTATTGTTTGAAATAGGCCATTACTGTGCATTTTAAGACACATCACTGAGGTACAGAAAACCAAATATAATAACTCAAGTACTAAGAAACTTTTATCCAAGGTTTTATGCAGTTTTTTTAAGAGTAAAGAAAAGCTGAATCAAGTGTCTTTTCCCCCCTTAACTACAGATTTACAAGAAGGAAAGAAGAAGAAAAGAAAAAAATTGAACTTCTGACATTTATTACTGAGGATTCTGTACATAGAGCTTTGCTTCTCTTATTATTCCTATTTTTAAAAAAATGGCTTTGTTAAAAATCAGAAACCTGCCTTATGATTTGTTTCAGCTGACCCCAGAAACACTTCTAGATTCTATTAGCACTCATAGATTCCTAGAAGTGCTCTAGAAGCACCTCCAGCTAATTAGCTGACAGACAGTGACATAAACTAACACGTTCAGAATGTTGACAAGTCATCCACATCTGTGAAGAGGAACATCACCACTCAAATAGATCTGTGAGGAAGCATATAGTTATAGTATGTATTCCAAAATTCAAGGTTAAGAAGTCTTTATGATTTGCAAATGGTAAAATATAAATATTATATTTATATAATAGTATTAATATTATAGTAAAATACAAAACTGCCATCATGGCCCATCAGTATTCAGCTCTGAAAATAAAAGATGCTGTACAGGACCATGTCCAACAACAGCATTTCTTAGATGATTCTGTGACTCTCCCATACTGCTCCTTGCCACCTATTGGGAATTGAAATGCCAAGCATTTTGATGAGTCTATATTGTTTTCATACTTGCTTAAAGGATGTTATTTCATAATGTGATAATTCTTCTTAATTAAACCAAAAGTTTGATAGAAAAACAAAAACTACTTGAGAAAACGGCGTATAATACCCTTTTCTATATTCTACGCTGCCATTTTCACTGTAGTTGGTGAATATAGTTGAATGCTACAGTAGCTAGCCCAAACATTCAAATATAGCAGAGATTTACTGTCCCTGATGACTACTCAAATGACATTGAGAGACACAAGCATATTCGCAGTGGGGAGTATAACTGTTATTGTTCTAGCATATAAAAAAGGTTTTGGCCAGAGAAAGCTGGAATAGGCAACCTGGTAATACTGTATGCCTGTAAAAACACATTATCACTCATTGGACTCAAATTTTGCTTAAGGAAAGTAACAGACAATAAGGAAAATTCAGATTATTCCTAAGGCACATTTATATGATATACCATGAAATATATACCTGATGGTAAACCATCAGATGTCATAATGCCATGGCTACCTAAGTAATAAAATGCAAAAAGAGCAAATTCTGGTAATTTAAAAACTTCAAATGAAGGAACCTTCTCCTGTCCAAAATAAGCATTGACTATGTGGGTCATGACAACTCTGATTCAAAACGATGGGTCACTGCTTAGTTACGAGCTTTAAAAGTTGTTTTGATAAACGTTCACAAGTGTTCCACAGTAAATCCAAAATCTCTGCCCAGCAAGTCCGGAGGGATAAACATCTCCTTCTCACTATGGAAATACCTGACGCACTGCATGAGGATATTTCTGAGTGTTCACGATAAACCCACTTGAACTGAATGAATATGAATTTAATGAGTCTGTTGTCACTTCCCCACACCAATCACCAAAGCCTAATATCACTGTTACACCCAATTACTATAAATCCTTCAAAATGCCACACACATTTCTCCTACCACACCTATTATTGTATTGTCTTATTAATTTCCTAACCCATGTTCCTCATCAATGCAGTCATCTTTTTTGCTTTCACTCCCCCTACTTATTTAATGACAAATGAAATGAAATTACAGTACTTTCGGATGAAAACCAAGCACCTTCTAAAAGAGGTCCATCAAGTTAGATGAACAACCAAATGGGCACACAAAATATTCTAGTTTTGCACTAAAAAAAATATATAAGAAAGTTATCCTATTGCTCAGTGTTATTCAGCACTTTTCAACTGCATAAAGATAAACCTTCTGTTTTTCTGCAAGCAAAAGAAGATTCACAATCGTTACTTATGGGTATCTGTGCCTAATGCAAGTTGGAAGAAAGAATAAAGTAATTTAACTTAGTGCTGCAGCTAAGCAACATTAGTCTGGATAAAGTGCTTTCTCCAGATAGTTTGAAAGATGCCCAAGTGTTACAACTGAAAAGACCTCTTGCAGTTTATATAAAAAGATCCATAAACAATGCCTTATAATATAAAACCACAGTTTCTTTTTCAGCATATTTGAATGAGTTCTTAAGACAACTTGACCCTCAATTCTAGCAGGGGTTTGTATACAAATCCCAGACAGGCAACAGAAGCATAATGTTAGAGGAGAATGGTCCTACTCTGCTAAACCAGAAGTTCATCTACTCAAGTTCACTGTCTACAGCAACAGCTAGTAGCAGATCATTAGGGAGAAAAAGTACGAAGAAACTATAGCATATGAAAACAAGAGACTGCAGACTACAGAAGCACAGAGTATGCTTACTCCCGGTACGTCCTCAGAGTAATCAGATGCTTATGAATTTTCTCAGCTGGAGGCTGCATGAGGATCATAGTATGTAACAGCACTTGATGAAGTATTTCTTCCTTAGAATGTGTCTAATCACTTTTTGAACCCATTTACATTTTTAACAAATAAAATATCTTATGCTAATTAATTCACAATTTAGGCATGGGTTGTGCAAAAAGGGACGTCATGTTGTTTCAAGTCTGTAACCCATTCATTTTGCACAGTACCCTCCAGATTTTCTGTCATCAAAATGGCAAATCTGTCAATTGTCTTCATCCTGACAGTCATAATTCTGCTACAGTTCGGGTCTTGTGAAGAATGAAGAATTCCCTCCATTTGATAGCAGCATCGTAAAAGTCAATGCAAAGATAGCAAGCAAGACAGGCTTTATAAAGAGCTAATAGTGTTATCAAGAGCAGTGAGTTTTTTGCAGCTGAACTGAACTAGATGCAATAGCCAGAGCAAAAACTCCAGACCCTGCTAAACTCATTCAACCACAAGCCCCCTACAAAAGAGCATGAGTTCTATGCATACTAAACAAGCATACTCAAATGCTATCTATTTAGTTCAATAGAACTCAATGTCTTCCTGGAATTTATGAAGAAGAGAACCTTTGATGCTCAAAGAAGACAAATATTCTAAATAAAATTTATACCTGTTATTGAGTCAACATCAGATGACAGTAGTTTTATAACCCACTTATTTTTCCTCAAAACCTCCTTACACTTGAGCTATGTATTCTATACCTCTCAGACCCAGAGAAGATAAAAATGTAGTCTCCTCTTGTTCTGTAATCGATAGTTGCTTGCTTCACTCCAACTGTCTAAATGATTAAAATAATAAAACGTAATTAAACTCAGTGTGCTGTTATCCAAGAGCATTCTCCATTGGCAAAGTCAAGTTTAAGTGGTTCCTACAATCGTCACATTGCATTGCCCCACTTGGGTGTGCTGATAGAATTATTAGCATGTTGCATGTTGGATCAACAAAAAATGTAAGTTTTTTTTAAAAATAAAAAAGCTCTGTTTTCTGCTAGCTTTTCTGATTTTTAGAAATACAGATTATGGACTTGACGTATCTGGTCACCTTTGTCCTTCTACATATCTCAAATACATGACATTACCTGTACAGAGCAACTTAATGTCTAATTAATCACAAGTTTTCCAATTGACTTAAAGATGTTTCCTGTTTGGTTGTATTTGGCTGAACTACCTATCTGTCACTAAGCAATAATGGCTGATTTTTTCACTTTATTCCCAGCACCTCTCTCCTTCAGCTGCTTCAGCTACTTCAGGGTAGGTATTGAGTAACAGAGAAAATAAGGCTGAAGACCGGGTTTGAACAGTACTATACTTGATTCACTATTTGCACCCACAGCATGGTTTGGACCTTACCAATTTGCACTTTTCCAAAACACCATTTGAGGACTAGTACCTATCCATACCATTCCAGGAGGCAGCTCAGACAAAATGTCCTTGGGAGAGAGGGAAAAGTAGTTTTTCAGTTTTGAAAGCAGTAGTAGTAGTTTTCAATTTTGACTGATCCTTGCCTTTAATGCCAATTTGCATGGCAGAAGCCATGTGTACAATTAGCCTTGTAAAAGTGACTTCTACGATGCAACCTGGCCTCAGAGGCAAGGATCAGTCAAAACTGATTTTTATCTGCTACTTCATTGTTCAATTACTCAGCTTGATGAGATTCTTTTTAAGTTTCTATACAACTGGTTTCAAAGTTCAGTATGCTTGAAACTTTATCATCCTAGTATGCATTTGTTTTTCCACAAAGCTTATGGAAATACCCCTTCAAACTACCAATGACCTCTGTAGTGAAAGCTGTCTAGCCATTTCTTTTACTTTCTAGTTTTTAACAACTTAGTAATCTATAGGACTTCTCTAATACCTACAATCTTCGACCATTACTGAAGAAGCTCATGTCAATGTTTTGTGATTTTTTTTTAACCAAAACTTGAGTACACAATTTGAACCAAGTAACTTCCATCCACAGGTTTAATATCTTCAAAGTATTTGAGTAATATTTGTGATATGTCTTTCTTCAATGTAAGTCCATGGCAGCTAAATAGATGACAGCATTCATTATGTGCAATATAGATGTCCCTCCTATAACATAATTAAACAAGTATCAGCACTTGAAGCAGTAAGTTAGGGAACTTACAGCAGTAAACCAATTGAAATGAAATCACGCTTAGGCCTTCCTCTTACTGAATAAAGTAGGAATGCAATTTAACATGCATTCATAAAACTTGGGAAAAAAAGGTTATTATAGTCTCATTGAAAGTTAACTGCCAGGATTTATTTCACTATACATAGTAAGAAGAAGGCATTTTAAGACAAAGCTACCTCTTCCAAGAACTTGATCTACCAGTCATCACTACAACAAAGTGTATGTCAATGACTTACACACTCTTTGAACCAGCTGCACTAAATTAGATAGACAAGCACAGGACAAACAGTCTAAAACTAGTAGTCCTGCTGGTCACACTATTCCTGATATAAGCCAGGATGCTATTTTATTCTTCCATTCTTTATACACGTTCTCTAACAGACTATTAAACTGCCCTAAGATATACCGTCTTTTCACCAAAGATGCAAGTCCCATTTAATGGACAAAACAAGCAGTGCTAAATACATAGTATTTTGCATTTTGTCTTTTAATCCTTATTGGTTAATATCTGATTACAGGTCTTGTCAAGAAAACATTTGCCAAGTTAATATTCGTATGCTTGGATCTAAAAGTTACCGTCCCATAAAAGTTAATGACTACTCCTGTTCTGCTACTTATTACTTTCTCATCTTACTGATCACGGGAATGTTTCTGCTCCATTTTAATGCAGGTAAAACAAGTTAGCTTACATGGCCATAAACAACCATTACTAAAAAGTGCTGGCTATGCAAGTATAAAATCTCCACCCATATGATGAAATGGAGCTCCTCCATCATTTAGTGAGAGGATTCTTTTGCTTCATTCATTTTTATTCTAAAGTCAAAGATCCTATGTACAAGAGGGAAACAGTCTAAAAATAACAAACAGCAGGGCTAGACAGCATGAAGGACTATTGTCCTGAATAGGGGGGAAAGGTTTTTTTATTACCTACAATACTACTGAACCCATTAACACAACACTCTCTCTTTTACACTGCCGACACTTCATAGAAGACATGGATAACCTGGGAAGGTTCAAAATGTAAACTGATGAGAAAACTGGGAAACCTTTCTCTTAAGTAAGACACTATAAGAAGCACTATGCCCTAATTTACTCGAGAAAATGATTGAGATATGACAAAAAAACCTGTTTACTTTCTAACATAACTAGTACATACAGGCAAAAAATGATTCAGCGAAGTAAGGCTTATAAATAAGAAGCAATGTTTCTGAGTACACAGATAAAACATAAAACCTCTTAATTCAAGCCTAACAGAAGCACAATAAACATCAGTTTAAGAACACGTTGAAAATAACTGCTCTAGCTATAATGTGATTAACATAATTAGTTCAAGAAGGGACTCAGACCAAGCAGTGACGTCTACTTCGTAAAGCCAAACATCTCATCATTAAAGGATTACTCTCTGCAAATCTCTGACCATTTAAACAATCCTAAATATGCAGGAGAGCTCCAGAAATGCAGAAAAATCACCTCCTTCATCTGACCTACTCATAACAAAAGACTTTAGACAACAAACTCTCACATAATTCAGCAAATTAGAAGAAAATAATCCAGAAATATGTTCAACTAATGCACCGGATTTCTTTTTGCATTTCTTTGGAGTCTATTAGTGATAGCCATTGCAATAAAAAATAAAATCAGTAATTTTTTCAACACCATGGCACATACTGAATAAAATACTATTATCACCATTCAGACCTCAGTATTATCTACCAAGAGGCTACTGCTCAATGTTTTTGCACTATTAGTACTTTAAAAACATTATCTATTTGATAGAAATATATATGCTTTCCATTAACCTTTTTTTGTGCCCAAAGGAACAACCTGATAACACAGCAGAGAAACATTTTCACTAACTCCTCCTTGGTATTTTAACATCAATAAATCATAGAATCATTGTGTTGTAGACGTCTACATGTCTTTTAAATACCTCCAGGAGCGGTGACTAAACTGCTTCCCTGGACAGCCTGTTCCAACACTTGACAACCCTTTCAGTAAAGAATTTCTTTCCTACTATCCAACCTAAACCTCTCCTGGTGCAACTTGAGGACATTTCCCCTCATCCTATCATTTGCTACTTGAGGGAAGAGACCAGCACCAAGGTCACCACAACCTCCTTTCAGATAGTTGTAGAGAGCAACTTCCAGACTAAATAACCTCAGTTCTCTCAGCCACTTCTCGTAAGACTTGTCACCAGCTTCATTGTTCCTCTTTGCACAAGCTCCCACAGCACTATGCCTTCCTTGTAGTGAGGGACCCAAAAATGACCACAGCATTCAAGATGCAGCCTAATCAGCATAGAGTACAGGGGGAAAATCACTTTCCTGGTCCTGCTGGCTACACTATTTCTGATACAGGCCAGGATGCTGTTGGCCTTCTTTGCTACCTGGGCACACTGCCACCTAATGAACCCATTTCTAAGCTGGCTCTCATCTGATTAACACAGGGAAAACAATAAAAAACTGAAATGTACACACAGGAAAGAAACAACTTCACCTTGGATAATAACACTGTTTCAGGAAACAATTCAGTGATAAAATAATTTTTAAAAGCAAGGGCATGATACAAGACTCCTCAGAAATCAGCTGCAAGATTGTTCTTTACCTGTAACTGATATATGGACTAAAAATTCATTGCCCATTAGAGCTCTACCATAGCTCTAAGTGGGGGCATCACTTCATCTGTATGCCTCTGAAATACTGAAACACTAACATAAACTTTCTATGCACTATGATTGTAAAACAGCAACCTGTAAACTACCTATACAAAACTCTACTGATCAATTTTATCTCTGTGCAAGTAGAGACTGTACCAAATATATGGAGGAATGGGATCTATGCAGTCAAGCCCTGAGATGTGATATCACTTTTTCCAAGAAAACACTATTCCAATATGAATCTTACAGAGCTAAAGACAACTTTAATCAGCCTAGATATTATCCCACAAAGTAGCACCTATTAGCATGCCAACAGTTATGTTGGTTCAGACCAATGTCTTGTCTCCAACTGGCCATTAGTGGTTGCTGAGCAAAGACTAAGACCAAGGCAAGTAACTGGGGGGGGTTTGGGGATTGACACTAGAGGATTCATCCTTTCCATATTATTTTGAGAAGAGAACTCCAAGAAAGGCATCAAAGTATGTAAATAGTGGGGTTTGTAATAAAAAGCATTAAGACCTACTACTGTGGCATCAGTGTTGCAAGTCACACACTACCTAAATCATTCCCACATTTACCCTTTCTTTTTGGCAAGTTATTTGTTACCTGCTTAGATATGAAACAAACATAAGCACAGAAGGGCTGAATTAGAATGAAACAGCATGCCAGTATGAGTAACGAAATATTAAGACAGCCTAATTATAAACCAAAATGGTGATTAACATGCTGCCATGTCAGTTCCTTTTGCCTAGGTTGGGCAGATGTCAGAATAGCAGCAAGCTGTGTAGTATCGCAATAGTGACAGTCTCTTAGTCTCCAGCTTCGGAATATCCTTCATCTACTATGCTATAACTAATACACTACAGAATAGTTATTTCCTAATACTTAGCATGGAACTGCACAGTCTTCAAAAACTAACAAACGAAGCGCAGGCTTAATTGGGTTTTTTGTTTCATTCTGGCAGCAAGCTGACATATTTTTAGAATGCATATACTCCTGCTAACATTTATCTTTTCATAAAGCCATCCTTCTTTATGGAAATGCATGTTAGCCATCCTTTCACACTAACAATCTTAGTCAAACTGCAAGTGTCATTCCTCTATCAAGCATCATTAAAACCCAGGAATTAATTACCGGTTTAAGAGAGCAAATAAAGGAATAACTGTGATTTATTGCAGAAATGTGTACTTCAGTATTGCTTAAAAATAAATACCTAAATACACACTTGCTCTTTAAATAGAACCAGACATCAATGTGTCTCTGAAACTCACTACCTTCTCTCTCACAGGACTGTAACAAACTTCAAAGCACACTACACTGATATCTTAATATCTGAAAGTGCAGCACCAGAACAGAAACAATTCACAATCTGTTTGTTATCACAGACCTTTTACATTTTTGTACATTTTAATGATGCAGCTTTGCACAATTTTTCTCATAGTGTTTGCCTTAAAAAGCTAGCAAACAAATTCTCTCTTTGAATATATCTTGAG
This sequence comes from Piaya cayana, assembly GCA_013389865.1. Taxonomy (NCBI): domain Eukaryota; kingdom Metazoa; phylum Chordata; class Aves; order Cuculiformes; family Coccyzidae; genus Piaya; species Piaya cayana. The sequence continues at coordinate 132,715 of WAAB01019712.1, forward strand.
TTTGATGAAGTCTTTTGCCACAGGTCCTGCTCATCCAATCTTGGACTCGATGATCCGGTGGGTCTCTTCCAACCTGATTATTCTATGATTCTATGATCTATTACAGAAAGAAAGGCTAAAAAGAAGAAAAGACTTGTCTAAAGACCACAGAAGGTATCAGAGTTAAACAAACCAGCTCGCCCATCAAAACTGCTTCAGTCACTAAAATTTGCAGCTCAGCAGAGACTACAAAGAAACAAATGCACTTAACTAACCCACACAAAACTGCATTCTTGCTCTGCTGAATAACCTCACTATATGCTTTAGCAATACTTATGGTAGATTGCACATATACTATGTATAAATACATCGGGGAGACGGAAATGAACACACTCATAGAATGGTTTGGGTTGAAAGGGACCTTTAAGATTGTCCTGTTCCAACCCCTCTGCCTTGGGCAGGGACACCGACCACTACACCAGGCTGCCAAAAACCCCACCCAACATCCAACCTGGCCTTGAACACCTCCAGCGATGGGGCATCCACAACTTCCCTGGGAAGCCTGTTCCTCTGTTTCACCACTCTCATCGTGAAGAACTTTTTCCCAATGTCTAGTCTAAATCTTCCCTCTCCTCTCAATTTAAAACTATTCCCCCTCATCCCATCACTATGTGTCCTTGTAAAAAGTCCCTTCCTGACCTTCTTGTAGGTCCTACCCTTTTTAAAAATGGGCACAATGTTGTCCTTCTTCCACTCACCAGGGACTTCTCCTGAATTTTCAAATATCATAGAGAGTGGCTTGGCCGCCACATCAACCAGCAGTGGGTCAGGTATTTTATGCAGATGTCTTTCCTCAGGAAGCCTACTCAATTTGCTTCCAAAAGGAAGCTACAGTGATTTTTCCAAATTATTAGAATGAATGTATCAAGAGATCACTGCTTCCAGTACTCTACCAAACTTAAAGCTATAGTACACCAAATCCATATGCTGATTTTGCATGCTTCTAGGGCACATGCAGAAAGGACGGAGAAAAATGTGAAAAGTTAAATAGCTGAGCTAAAAAGAAGGATAAAATCAGGGCTAAATCTGAATTCTGAACCTACACACAGTTGTCATATTTGCTTCACAAGAAACAAAAGAATGAGACATCATGACAAAATCATGCATTTAAATAACTAATGAAGAATTACATTTTATACTGCAGTCATCAAGACTGCTTACAGTAATTACAGAAAAGTAGCAATGAATACGCTCTGATTTATTGTGTAATGATAAATAAAAAGAAGAAAAAGTACTCTGAATGTTCATAAATACCCTTTAACTGCAACAATGAAATACACTAATTTAATCATTTGCAACATGTTATCAACAGCATATCTATCAAGTAGCACTTATTTAACATTGGCAGTAAATTAACAGTTACAGGAAAACATAACAGGAAAAATCAACAGTCCATAAGAGAATATATATGGAAGTACTTGAAAAGTCATTTCAAGTTTCTATTTTAACAACTCATGTAAGGAAAGAAAAAAATGGTTTCTAAAGCAGCAACATTTTGGTCATGTTACATAATGCATTTTCTTTTTGCTTGGCTGTACAACAGGTTACAGCACAGTATTACATTATTAAGTACTTAACAGCATTTGTATGGTAGCAAAGCACCTTAAATTCCTGCTATACATAGCTTTACATGCTTTTGGAAAGTATCACTGGAAGAATATAATGTATAAAGCTATTTCATAGCTATGACTTTGAAGATTTGAAATGAACCCTGAAATATCAAATTAGTTTCTTTAATCAAGATATCCTCTCACTTGTTAAGTTTTGCTTGCAAAATCCAAGCAAAAATACTTGGCATGAGAAGCAATCCAGTTTGTGCTCTGGTTTCACTCGAAGTTCTGCCTAAGTCAGTCATGACCCTCACATGAAAAATTTAAAACTCAGGTGTTAGTTGATTACAATGAGTTGTTTGGAACTGCTGTATGCAACAATACAAAGCCTGAGTGTGTTATGAGTACATATTTTGTTGGTAGATAACAGGCAAGGTTCAAAAAGTTGCAGTGAATCCCCAAGCATCATTGTGAACAACATTCCCTCCCAGTGTTACTTTTGCAGATTTTCTTGGATATACTAAAAAAAATAGCTACACAGATCACCACCAACCTGTCATGGGTGACTTTCAAGCTAACTTTACTGTAATAGATACAAGATTTATCTGGTACATTCAGATAACACAACCCATGATATTTTGAGATATAAATTCTTGCAATACTTTAAACTGTTAAGTATTTACAGATTTCTTTCCTTTTCAGTGCTTAGGGGTCTAGAAAAATCCATCTAATTAACTAATTCAGTGAATCTCAGCCATAGAAAAAAAAATGGTTCATTTAAGTCCAAATCAGACCAGTTTATGTTCATGTTAATGAAATTCAGATAAACTACTCTGGCTGCAGGCCCACTGACTTCTGGCTTAAGAGTCCACACAGCTGGATGCGTGCAAATCAGGCAGGACACAATTTCTTCATATAGGTTAATGACTATTCTGCGTCACCAACATATTAGAGTACAGACACTAAGCCAGAGATCTCAAACCAGCATTTTGCCTGCCTGGCAACTTTCTCACAAAAACAAAGCTTATTTTTCTGTCTGTATCCTATTACATGATGTAAACATTTGTAAAGTAGCACAAGAGGGATGGGCAGAAATTATACTCCAGTTAATATAAAGAGTCTTAGGCAGTATATTCACTTTAATTCATCACAGATCCATGCTGACATCATAAAAATGAGTACCATCTTCTACCTCTCCACCATTACTCAGGCAGTAGGATTGTTACATACATAACACAAACTGAGTAAGCCAGTTAGCAAGTTTTTTCCTAGAGATGTCACATTCTGACAAATCAAGATTTTTCTTATCAGACACATTTTATCTGTCTATAGAATTCATCTGTCTAGAAGAATACCACAGGTAAGGCTGATCAGTATCTGCTTCATTCCATAAAGTAAATGCATTTAACAACTACTTTTTGACTCAACAAGTGTAGATTTAAATCTAGTTCAGCCTACTTTCATCTAAAAATCCAACACTAAGAAAGCCACATCTACATAACTGCCTTTACGGTAATAAATTCAGCCACACTGAAGATTACTGTCCCCACAAGGAAAGTAGCAGGGATAAGCAGAAAGACTCCCTTGATGATAATAGGCAAAACTGAATTATAGTAAGAGCAAAACTATTGCTTGACACTTTTAATTCAACTGTTTTGGGAGAGTTAGCCATAAAACAGAAGCTTTAAGCTTTAAGAAAAACATGGAAAAAACACATTGTTGCAGTCATTTATATTAAAGCTTTACTAAGACAGTAGTCAGCAGCTACTTTGCTTTTGTAATTGCCTCAAAGAAAACTTATAAGCACTGTCACAAAAACTTATTTTTAAGTCACACGTAACCCTACCCTTCCCACATAACCCTACCCTTCCCCCACACCCACTCCCCCAAAAAAACCCCAACAAACAAAACAAAAAAAACAGATACTGAGCACCTGGTAATAAATTTCACTTAGTAATAACAAATTCTTGAAGCTACAATGCTACCAAAATGATTCATTCAGTTTTTTCAAGATTCTTGACCCAGACCATAAACTCTCTTTCAAAGAAGCAATAATTTCTTATAGTGATTTCAAGTATGTCAGAGAAAAACATCATTTTCACAGGAACATAGCTCTCTAAAGTAATATTTATCTCTGGTAACATCAGAGTATTTTCTGTTCTGTCTACAAAAAGCATTGCATGATTTATTCACTCGATTCATGAGTCTTTTTCTGATCACATTTTTGGATTATAACAATAGCCAACCTGGAACACTGCAGTTTGTAAACCACAAAGAAAGTAGTAAATGTGGTCTACTGCTACATACTTTTACTTTTCCATTTGGTAATATCCTAACACCAACAAAAACATACTGCTATCTTTGTCTCCAATACCTAGTCATCACCACTAAAATCTGGTTAGATACAGCTTCTTCTATCCCTTGTCCGCTCTCTTCCTATAATTTTGTAGAAATTACTCAGTTATCTTCTAAGAAGTAGCAATAGACCATCTATTTAAAATGGGAATTATCACCAGAACTTAAATCCCTAGCTTACATAATTACAAAATTTACTATCATTTTCATTTTCATTCATGCAGAATAGTTTTCTTGATCCAAACCCAAGAAAAATATCTTCAGAGTTCAACATGCTGCTTTGCAGACTCTGTGTCAATGTTCATATCTGCAACTGACTTAATACATGTTGCAAGTAGGAACTTTTGAGATGGCATATCCAGTATGTTATCGAGGCTTACATCCTGCAGTTACTTCCTTATTTTAATCCAAAACTCACTAACGTTAGATCCAAGAAGATAAAATTATGTTCTCAAAACATACACTAAGATAATAGATATTAGAGGTTGGTGGAATAGCATTTGCAACTCAAAATTTCTATTTCAAAATAGAAATGCAAAAAGGCTGAAGTTATTTAAGAAGTTGTTAACCTCTTCCACCTTTCACAAAGTAGTGAAATGTGGACATAAAATTTGTAACAGTCCAGTTGTACCAAAACTAGGTTTCCTTTTTAAATCTAAAAGAACTGAGATGTTCAAAGCTAAATATTAGTCACAAATACAAACAGCTTACCTTCTTGTCTGTTATTTTTCCTTTGTAGCCATTTTTCCACAGTTTCTGCACTTACACTTTCTGAAACAAACTCATCCAGTACCTGGGGGTGAAGAGAGAGATACGCCTTCACTTTTTCATCTGTTAAACCTGAAAGAGAAAATATTTACTAATTACATACTGACATGAAATTCCTTATATGAAACAATACCTAGACACCAGCAACAACCAATATCCTTTTGTTAAACACACTGATTGAATGACTGAATACATGTTTATTTAAATTGTCTTCTCCCAGACAATATAATATCCAGTTAAAAAAAAAAAAGAGGGATGTTGCATAGAAAATATCAAAAACAAAGCATATGCGTGCAAGATACTGCATACAAAAAGTCCCCTACAGAAATACACATAAATATTGCCTGGATAAGTGGTCAGGAAAGAATTTATTATTAATATTATTATTATGACTCTAAAATTACAAATTTCCATGCTATGCAAGATGATATATTGATAAAGGAACTGGTCAGAAGGATAGAATAAAGTTAATTAGTATTACTTGTAGAGCATCAAATTTAGTATTCTTACTGTATACAGCAGCAAAAGGAACAAAAACTGTTATGTAATACCAAAATTAAGCGCAATTTTTAAATACTTTAATTACTTAAGTAACTTTAGAAATATAAAGTGCTTTGTCGTGTCTGTTTCTATTACCTTAGTAATTCAAGTATGGAAACCAAAGCAATTGCACAAAAGCGGTCTTTACAATATCTGTAACAAAAAGAAAACTCCACGACACATTTTGGAAAAAGAAAGAATATTCAGAATCTCGGATCCCTGACACGATCGTAACTAAATTCCCAAATTCATAAAATTACAATCTGATTGTAAATCTTCACAAATCCTCTGAACATAGCCGCTGGCAACTGGGAGGTGAATCCAAGACTGCCGAGGCTTTCTGAGGGAGGGTAGGAAAGCAGCACATCTGTCCCAAGGGACTAAGCTCCAGGAAGTTACAAAGGGATCACACACTCTAAGTACGAAAGCCTTAATGAGATCTGAGGGGAAGAGGAGAAGCAACCACTGTAATAACTAAATATGCCTTCTCATCTTGTGTGTGTCTATAAATGTAATTGTAAACTTTCCACAGAAAGCACCCTAGGCTCAGTAGAAGGGAACTGCCTTCCAAACAACATTAACCTTTTTTTGAGACTATTACTGTTATAAAATAAGATCAATTTTCATATGTTATGCTTCACTCTACCAGAATAGCTATATGTAATTTAACTGCTAGTCAATAACTTTGACCTTCAGAATGTCTTACAAATGTTTACTACAAAAGCCTTCACAAAGCAATAAGAAGTCACAAACTAACAACTCTCGCTTGCAGAGTGCCAGCCACATATGCCACTCTCACCAACTGCACAACACCACTCCCACCACATCAGCCCCCACCAGCCCAAACTGGGCTTAAAACACCCTTTCACTTAATCCACATAGGTGACAGTTCCTGGTTGATATCACAGAATCATATAATCATAGAATAACCAGGTTGGAAGAGACCCACCAGATCATCGAGTCCAACCATTCCTATCAAACACTAAACCATGCCCCTTAGCACCTCGTCCACCCATGCCTTAAACACCTCCAGGGAAGGTGAATCAACCACCTCCTTGGGCAGCNAGCCTCAATATCCTTCTTGTGGTGAGGGGACCAGAACTGCACACAGTATGCAAGGTTCTGACTTATAGGCAAGAATCTCCAGATCTGATTCACCTGACTTAAGAAAGCTAAGTGAAAATCCTGATTTTCATTAGTAAGCAAAAAAAGGTCCCTTATAAATCCATAAGAGCTGGAGGTGGTCAGCAAGCAGGGAGAGAAACAAACAAACAGAACCCTGCTACTTTGATTGTTTAATGAAATGATTGTTTATAAATTTAGATAGACATGCATCTATAATGGAGTACATTTGCCACATGAACAAAAATATTTTCAGCCAATACTGGTTATGTATCAGATTAATTAATATAATTTTGTAATTTGCTCAACTAAGAAAAATTTAATAGCTTGAAAAAGTAAGTCTTTACAATTTCACAGTAATAGCATTTAAACAGAAACCATGTTTGGAGAATTATTCATAAAGAATATATCATTTTGAAGATTTACCAGAGTTAACCATCAGAAAGCCATCAAATTCTACCTGCCTTTTAAGTTCTGAAGGAAAAATTATCAATACAGGTTGTCAAAAAATGTCCGTTACTTCCAGATTGTCTTTAGACTGCAAACAGACATTTTGCTTCCAGTAAGAATCTAGGAATGAAAAGTTTATAAAATTAGCAACTGAAATTCTACAAGGATTGCTTTGTGTTTTCAGTGAAAATAACCTTAACTTTCTTATGCACACAGTTTCTATTACTTGACTTCAATGGAAACACTTCATTTAAAATCTTTATGGGTGGTAGTTTCTGTAATACACATCAAAATTCAATAAAATGTCAATTTGATATAAGACTTCAGCCTACGTGCCACAAGTTTAATTTCCATTCCTGATATCCTGCACTTGCAGCAACTTTTGTGTGAAATGTGTGTTAACCTTACACAGAAAAGTGATTATTCGAGCTCATATATGAAATTCTACAATAATCTTTAAATTACCATCTTTTCTTTCACTAAAGGCATCTGTGTAGATATTTATTTTCATTGTCAGATTTGTAGACGGGAACAAGTACTGTAGCTTTTACAACTACATTTGCAAAGTTAAAAAGGAGTAACAAATCTATTTTCTACATAGACTAAAGCCGCCTTACCAGTCCTCCTAACAGTTAGGTCTGCTGTGTCAAAAAATACATGCCACAACCATACACACAAACCCCACAACCAAAATCAGCAAGAACACATTGTAACTACACAAAATTTAACATAAAGAATATGTAGCAATAATAGAAAATAGCCTTTCAGAAGAAGCTTAGACATTTTGCTTTATGCAGATCAAGACAAAAGATTGCTGTAAAGAAGTGTGAATGTACAAGTGTTTTACAGCTATGCGTAAACAATTGTTTTATAGCATATATGGAGTCTTCTACATTGCAAGATGCAGTAAGATCTTCTCTTTTAAGATTTTTACAGGAAAATATGCATAAGGTTCAATGATAAACACACTTGCTCTCTGGAACATTCACATGTTCCTGAAAATTTCTGGCAAACACATTTTTGCTAAATATTATCATAGAATCACAGA
>WAAB01019713.1:0-11847 GCA_013389865.1 Piaya cayana
TTATTTTCTTTTATATTTTTTTTGGCTGATGGAAGCTATTTCTTTAAGGTTGAAGAGAACAGGAGGGGACGCATCAGCCAGTGGCATCATGCTCTGTGTGCACAGGTGCAGTGTGTTTGTGCATGTGCCCATGTGTACAAGCGTGTTTCTGCATGCACGTGTGTGTGTGCTGGGAAATCACAACATCCTTTGATACTCAGGTGCATCGCGGGTTATATATCCACAACGGGAAGCAGGAACCTGATGGGTCCGAGCGCAAAGCTCCCAAGGCCAATGGGAAGTTGGAGATGGGTCCCACTGAAGACACTGGTGATGACCTCTGACCATCACTCATAGCTAGGTACCACTGCCAGGGTACCAGCACCTCTGGACCCAGTGCACCTGCTGCTCTAAGTGTTTTCACTGGGTGAGTCCAGGCAGTGAGAGCCTTCCCCTCCCATGTCCATCCAGTCTGGGGCATCGCAGGGTGGCAGGGTCCGTGCTGGCGTGGTGGCAGTGGGTCTGGTTCCTCCGGCTGTGCTTCTCCGGGGCTGGAGGGCATGCTGGTATTGCCTGTCAGGGAGATTGGTGGGATCTGAGCCGCCAAACTTCCCAAGTCATTTACAAAGCGCTGTTTGCCCACCCCTGCTCGGCGGTGATGAATGGAGTTATTATATCTGCACAATCTTATCCTGCCCCCCAGCAAAACTCAGTGGTGAATTGAATGTTGCTGGGGAAGGCTAGTGAAGCATACGGAGCAGTGATCACATTTGTCTTGCAGGGAGAGGAAGAACTGAGGGCTGCAATAAGCAGCATTAAATAGCCAAGCGTACTGCTCAGCAGCTTCCCGCCTGCTGTGGTCTTCCAGTGAGTTTCCATTGCCTTCCCATCGGCCTGGGCATCCTGGTGGCTGGGAGTGGTTGCTTGGGCCCTCGTGCCACCTTCTCTCATACAGCTTGAGCATTCCAGGTGAGCAAATCAACTTGGAAGATCCTGGTCTTCAATGGAGTTTCCTCATCTCATAAGATGGACTCTCATGTGGTCAGACTGACCAGTAGGCACTGTTAGAGAATTCTCGTAGAATCATGGAATGATTTGAGCTGGAATGGACCTCAAAGCCCATCCATTCCCACCCTCCTGCCATGAACAGGGTGACCTCCCACTGGTTGCTCCAAGTCCCATCCAACCTGGCCTTGAACACCTCCAGGGATGGGGCAGCCAACCCTGCTCTGGGCAACCTGGGCCAGGGCCTCCCCACCCTCATAGCAAAACATTTCTAGATCTCATCTGAATCTCCCCTCTTGCAGCTGAGAACTGTTCCCCCTAATCCTATCCCTGTACTCCCTGATCAAGAGACCCTCCTCAGCATTCCTGGAGCCCCTTTCAGGACTGGAAGCTGCTCTTAGGTCTCCTAAGAATCTTCTGTTCTCTAAGCTGAACAACCCCAACTCTCTCAGCCTGTCCTCACACATGAGGTGCTCCAGCCTTTGGATCATCTCCATGGCTTCCTCTGTACTCACTCTCTTTTCTCTCCACCCTACTACTTTCCTCCTTTGGGTGCGCTGTCTCCAGAGAAAAGACAAGGCACCTGGGTACCTGGTGTAAATGACCTTTCCTGCATGCACACTATAGCACCATGTTGCATGCTGACCAGATGGGGCTGATTAATGAGTATGAATTAATTATTACTACTAAAGCACTTGGAAACTACGAATCATCACTTACTGAACCATTACACACAGTATTCCCTCTGCAGCTGCAGTCAGGATGGACATTTCTGGGACAGAGGAGTCACCCCCAGTTAGCATGAGGGTGTGAGTCTGGAGAAGGGCTTGTAGAAGCTGGTCTAGACCCCCAAGTGATGCTGCATGGCGCCCTGTGCTCCCCAGCATCTGTAGGGATGGGCTGCACCGTGGTGTGCGTGGTGGTGCGGGTGATGTGCAGGTCAGGATTGCAGGTCACGACTGGGGTTGTGTGTTTACGGACAGAGGAACGTTAATCAGGGAGTGATTTGTTTGTCAAAGAAGCAATCAGCCAGAGGCACTGATCCTGCTCTAGGCGTGTGTGCTGTGAGCATCAGTGTGCAATGCTGTGAATGCTGAGCACCGGCACACGCTGAGCTGAGATGATAATAAGAGTTTCATCAGCATGGGGCTGTTTTGGGGGAGGAAGGGTGGCAGAGTGTAAGGAACAAGGGGGTGGGCACTCTGGCTGGAAAGCACATGTGCTTCGCATGCATCTGACCCTGCAGACACCCCCGGAGAGCTGCAGGCTTGGCTCAGGGGCACGACTGCTCGCACAGCATCCGTGATCGGGGCCAGCAAAGCGTGGCGGCAGGGGGCTGTCGTGATTTGTAGCTCCCAGGGGCTGCGTCTGGGGGGTTGCGCCTCCTCTTCTTCAGCGTGGGCTGTGGGAACCGCCAGCCTCCCCACCCACACTGGGTCGCGGGTCAGTGCGATGCTCTGCAGAGCAACGCTTGGTCCCAATGGAGAGCGAGTGTGGGAAGAACTGCTGGGAAAGTCACAACTGCATCCCCCACTGGAGCCGGCAGCTAAAGAATGAGCCCCCCAGGAATACCAGAGCAGGGTTGAATTCTGTGTATGCTGCCTGAGGCTGGGATTGGTGATGCAGGACATGCCTCTGGGCCTGCTCCTACCCATGCAAGGACACTCCTTGCCCACAGGAGCATCCTCACAGCGATGTCACCAGCACCAGCTTCGCCCGCTCATTAAAACCTCTGAGCGACCGGACAGCAAGTCCCAGAGATGGGTGGAAGAGGCCTTTTCTGTCGTGTCGAGGTGAGATCAGAGGCTGGAAAAGGAACAAGGCAGCTTCTCATCATGTAAAAACACCACAGGCTCCTGTTCCTCTCCCTCAGTGCAGCGCTGGTGCAGACTGACAGCCCTGCCAAGGCGCTGTCACAGATTTCCTATGCAGCATTAGAGGAGTGGGGAGAGATTGAGGAGAATTTGCATTAAAAATGGTCACGTGTGCGTTTGCTTCTTGCTGAACATTTCTTCTCTTCAAAGAACCACATATTTTTGCAGGAAAAAGAAGAGTAAGGAGCAGACTGTCCCAGGTATCAGGCCAATACTTTTGTCCTGAGCAATTTTCATCTTAAGAATAAAAGAACTGCATAAAGGAAAATACTGCTGAGCACACTAGGTTTGCAATTTTCCAGCCTTTAAAGGCTGGTCCCATCACTTTCCTCCCAGTGCGGCTTGTTCTCTGGCCCCTGAGGACACTGTTTCCTTGCCAGATACTAATTTTCAAACCTCAGCTCTTTCAGCCCGTTCCAATAAACATCACAAGAATGTTTCTAAATAGGGAATGTACATTTTTTTTTGTTCTACTTAAGCCTTAAGCAGGAGGAAAAGATTTTCGTGAGATGTTAGAAAAGGATTATTAGACAATGAAGCAATGCTTGTCCAAATGGTGGAGGTTTGGAAAGGTAATGAAGGGTTAAACCTGTTGAAACTGGGTAGGTGACCCTGGCTGAGGTTGTTGCCCTGGTATTGGGGATGAAATTAGAGGGGGAGTGAAATTAGAGGGCTGCCTGCTTGTGTGTGGGCATGGGTTGTGGGTACTGTGCCCCTCTGTGCCCCCTTTCAGCAGGCTTTTTGCAAGGGACACTTGATGAATCGGCTGTGAAAATGAACATTATCATCAGGTTGTTTCAGACAGTTTGATGTTGTGTCCCTTGCTGGTCCTTTCCCTCATTCCAGCATCCCTGGAAAATCACGACTGAGCCAAGGCAATGGCTTTAAGCTCTGGGAGCAGGGGATCGTCTGTGACCGCATGAAGAACGCAGGCTGCTTCTGCTTAAGCTGCTAGGCTTATTAGTGATTATTTTAATTAAGTGGAATCTTATAAATGGCTCTGTAAACAAAGAAGCTGCTGGAAAGCTCACTCCCAGTTGCACCACGCAGAGCACTTGTGGCTTTGCTGAGGTGACCATCATCTGCCAGGTCCGTGATGCTGGGGGAAGCCCAGCTTCGGCGGCTCTAGGATATTGGCAAGGTGGGGAGCAGTGTGGATGCTTTGGCAGCTCCGCAGGTAAGGAAACAGCCAAAAAGATCCACTAAATAGCTCAGTGTGCACCCCAAAATTAAAAAAGTAACGAAAAACCTTTAACAGAAGATGCTGCGAGAGCGAAGTCCTTTACCTTCTCAATAGGGAGACAGAGATGAGCTGATTGCAGTGTGAATGCCCTGATGTCTGCAAGTCAAAGACAGACAAATGAATTGTACAAGATCGATGCTTTTCTGGGTCATGTGCTTTAGCTCAGTATAAATTACTAGCTTGTTTCCAGGATGTGGATATTCAGGTTTTGCTATCTGATCTGATGAGATTTCCTGGCTCCAAGTCTGTCCTCTGAATCCCTAGAAATGATGGGAAGGGAGAAGTGCTAATCTACAGATAACACCTGCATGAAGCATTGCGATACCTGCCAAATTTCATGCAACACCGTGTGTAACACTGCGAATGATTTAATGCCCTTGCATGCTCAATGAACGTGCAAGTATGCATAGGCTCTCTTAATAAAATAACACGAATTTAATGCAAAAATGAAGAAGAGAGATGTGAACATTTCGATCATTAATATATCTACACGTTCCAGCAGATTTCAGAGCCTGGAAAACATTTCTGCTTCTGATTTCCCCATCACAATGTTGAACCTCATTTAATTTACTCAGAGGGTTCTTTTTTTTTCCTCCCTGGTGATCCACTATTTGCAATTTTAGTCAGCCAGTGCTTGCCACGCATAGAGACATCCCTTTAACTCCCTTTCCCGGATGTAATTTCTTCGCATTTTTGTGAAATCCATCTGCATGGATCCCAGCGCATACAAATCCAATGACACTATTATAATCAGGCTTAAATGCTGCAGCAGCCCGCTACCATTTAAGCTAATAGCTCCCAGCAGGCAAAGGTTGTTATCCTTTATGGACCAGCCCTCTGGGGAGCTGCATGGAACAGCTTGTAACAACGGGTTATGCATTTGGAAGTTGCCAAACTTTACTTACTGCCTCACACGGCCCTGGGATCCTGTGAGTTTTAGGTTTTTTATATTATTTCTCTTCTCTAGCTGCACAGCAAAAGTTTCTGATCCTCGGTGTGCTTGTGGAATACGAATCTTTCACTCAGTAATTGCTTTTTCAAATTTCCTGGGTTATTGGTAGTCGTAGAATCATAGAATTATAGAACTGTTTGGTTAGGAAAGACCTTTGAGATCACAGAATCCAGCCGTACCTGTCCACTGCTAAACCAGATCCCTGAGCCCCTCATCTACTTGTCTTTTAAACACCTCCAGGGATGGGGACTCCACCATCTCTCTGACAGACTCTTCCAATGCTTCATCACTCTTTCAATGAGGAAATTTTTCCTAATATCCAATCTAAACTTGCCCTCGTGCAGCTTGAGGTCATTTCCTCTTGTCCTATCACTTGTTCCTTGGAAGACAAGGTCAGCACCCAACTCACCACAACCTCCTGCCAGTGAGCTGTAGACAGTGACAAGGTCTCCTCTCAGCCTTTTCTTCTCTAAGGTGAACAAACTCAGGTCCCTCGGCCACTCCCAGAACCCCTGGGCTCCAGACCCTTTCTCAGCTCTGTTCCCTTCTCCAGATGCTCTCCAGCTCCTCCGCGTCCTTCTTGGAGTGAGAGACCCAAAAGTGAACCCAGGATCTGAGGTGCTGCCTTCACCACAGCTGAGTCCAGAGGGATGATCCCTTCTCTGCTCCTGCTGGCCACACCATGGCTGATCCAAGCCAGGATGCTGTAGGTCTTCTTGGCCACCTGGGCCACTGCTGGCTGCCATTTGGCTGCTCTCAAGCAACACCCCAGGTCCTTCTCTGCCAGGCATCTTTCCAGCTGCTCTTCCTCAAACCTAGAGCCTTGTGTGTGGTTGTTGTGACTCAAGTGCAGGACTTGACACTTGTCCTTGTTGAACCCCATCCCATTGGTTTTGGCTCACGGATCCAGCCTGTCCTCATCCCTCTGCAGAGCCTTCCTGCCCTACAGTAGATCAACACTCCCACTCAGTTTAGTGTCATCTGCAAACTGACTGAGGGAGCACTCGATCTCTTCGTCCAGATCATTGATTAAGATATTGAACAGAACTGGACCCAACATCAAGCCTTGAGGAACAGCCCTTGTGACAGGCACCCAAGCGTGCATCTGGAAGTGTGTGCACTGAAAAAAGAAAAAGAGATATTTGAGGGTTTTTAATTAGGTAACAGAGAAGTGAACCTGAGGGACCTCCAGCCTGAGCAATCCCAGCAGGGGAGAAACACGTGGGCCTCCAAATAGGGAGGTTTGAGGCAAAATGTTTGGGAAATGCCAAAGATCTGCTGACGCGTTCGCAAATGGAGATGCTTTTGTTTAAAAGAGTTGATATTTATTAGACATGCCAGTAGAATAAAAACAAGCACAGATGGAGAATAAATCTTCCTGAACAGCCAGTGCAATACTCCTTGATCATTCAATAAACATAATATTTTAGCACCTTTAGCTCTTCCCAGGCAGCTCTGTACCTGTTACAGGAGGGGTTCACTGAAGACAAGATTAGTTGCCAGCTCCTGCTCAGCCACTGCCTTTTCCATTTGCTTTTAATTTTTTCAGGCTGCCTCTCTGACACTGAGATTTTTCGACGTCAGTCTCTGCTACAAGGGTGAGCCAGTGACTGGTAGAGGTATTTTGAATGAAAGGAAAATATTTCTTTTTATCATCAGATGTCTTGTCCATGAATACCCTGGAGACTGTCAGAAACAGGTATTCCATAGAATCATAGAATCATTAAGGCTGCAAAAGACTTCTAAGCTCATACAATCCAACTGTCAGCTCAACATCCTCAGCCTACTAAATCATGTCCCAGAGTGCCGAGACCACACACTTTTTGAACCCTTCCAGGGATGGAGGCTCCATCACTGCCCTGGGCAGCCTCTGCCGGGCCTTCACCAGCCTCTCAGTTAAGGCATTTTACTTAATAGCTGATCTAACCCTTCTCAGAGCAGCTTGAGGCCATGTCCTCCCATCCTATCTCTTCCTACTTGGGGAAAAGAGCCCAGCACCCACCTCAGAACACCTCCTTTCTGGGAGCTGCAGAAATCAATGAGGTCTCCCCTCAGCCTCCTCTCCTCCAGGCTAAAAACCCTGGGTCCCTCAGCTGTTCTTAGAACCCCTGGGCTCTGGAGCTTTCCCCAGCTTCATTGCTCTTCTCTGGATGCACTCCAACTCCCCAATGTTCTCCTTGCACTGACACCCCCAAACCCATGGCCCATCACGTTACACTTATTGCATACAACACACCAAATGGATAAGCTGCTTGGTGCAGCAATGGATGCACATTTATAACTAACAGATTCAAGCTGGAGGCTCTGTTGATCAGTCATTTGTGGAGCCCTGAGCCAATCTGGGCACATCACTTGAACAGCTTGGGTGGAGATGGCTTTCTGTGTAGCCTTTGTGACCTGGACACCCAAAGGCTGCACTTCAGCTGGCTCTGATTGCAGGAAAGCTCTGGCAGCTACAGCTGGAAGCCCAAGGAGTCTGCATGCTCTGTAAAGGATTTGAAGTCTGGCTGTGGCTCAGTCTATAAGCCCAGCTCTCGAAACCTACATTTACCCCAGCTCTTCCCAAAGCTGAGAGGGGAAAGAAAAGAAAATGGGATATTATAACCCAAATCCTTCCTGACTAATGCAGGACAGAGGAAGAAATCTAAGCATTTCACCTCTAAAAACAAGTCTTGAAGCCACAGATTTTGTTGGTATTTGATTTTACTGATGGGAGCATACAAGGAGCCACACAAAACAACCATGGAAGCAGGAGAAGCATCAGAAAACCTGCCTCTTTCACTAAATGAATTTGTCCTCTTTCAAATCCCCATCTCCTGCTCTGCGTTTGTGTTGGAAAGCAAGCACTAGGCATGCAGTAGATGCTTCTGTCACCCATCTGGATGCTCAGAGAGTCTTTTTCAAGGAGCAGACAGCTCTGGGTTTAGCGGCTCACAACGGCTAGAGGACTGTTGCAATGATAAGATGCCCGGGTGCATGAGATGTCTGGGTCCATGGGCATCCGAGGTAGAACCCCTTACAGTCAGCTGGCAGCATCTCCCCTTACTCAAGCAGAGGTTTGTGTGTTTGAGGAGGGATACAGCTCCGTGCTCATGCATCCTTCATGAGCTCTGACATTCAACTGGCCTCCAGGCACAGCCTTGGAAGGAAGGAGTTACACCAACCCTGCTTCAGAGAACAAAGGTGGTTGATAACTGTGAAATCTCTGAGCTCTGGAAGCAAATTGCTTTGGTGGGATTGGTGTGCAGCTGTGCTCACCCCCATCGTGACTCTGCGCTGTCTCAGCTATTCCAGGCACAGCTGATCTCCGGTGAGGACAGCTGGTCCCCACGAGCTTGTTCCTGTGATCCCTCATGAGCAGCTGTTGCTTAACAGGGATTAGAGCTCTTGAAGTTATTACACAGAAAACCACAGCATTTAAAAATCCCACAACAGTACCTAGGTTGTGAATCGATCGCCAGCAAGGTGGGACACATCCCAATTAGGGTGTTTTGCCAAGCTTTAATGCAGCTCCTGCGTGCGCTCCCCGCACTGCAGCCTCTGCTTATAAACAGGTTCTGCTCCTGTAAGACTGCCTGGCTCCACGCTGGGATGCACGGCATGCACTTAACGAAGCATTTCTCAATATCTCGCTTTAGCTTTAGCATTTGGTATGGTCCCTTGTCTTATATACTGCTTGCTATACAAATCTTCTTCTGGGGACAGAATTATTCATCTCCTTGGCCTAGATAACATTAATGGGACACAAACTAATGGACTGATTTTTCACAACACTCTCCGAGATGAATGGCCTTCTTAATCCTCATTTTATCAGTGAAGAGTTGAAGCAAGGGGAATTTCAGGTCCAAAGATTCCTCTATATAGGGACGTGCAGTCTGAGACTCTGAGTATCTGCTTTAGCTGCTGCTTAGGATGCGATAGACAGGTTACTTAGCATTAGGTGAGCTCATTAGGGTAGCAGCCGTGGGATGTGAGATCTCCAGGTGTGCAGCCAGAGCACCTCAGAAAAGCCTGTGGGTGGTGTCAGCACTGTGTGAGCTCTGGACATTGCTGCCTCCTTCCCCACCAATGGCCAGGAGAGAGCCCATCTCTGGGATCTTGAGAGGATGGAATAGCAGAGCAATCACTAATTAGTGTTATACATGATTAGGCCAAGGGCAAGGTCCTGCACCTGGGTTGGGACAATCCCAAGCACAAATACACAGTGAGGAATGGATTGAGAGCAGCTCTGAGGAGAAGGACTTTGTGTTGGTGGATGAAGCCAGCAACATGCACTTGCAGCCCAGAAAGCCAACAGCATCCTAGGCTGTATCCAAAGAAGTGGGACCAAATTTCTAGTCCAAAGTTCTGGCTCCAAACCTTTACTGACATTAGTTTTCTGAGGCCAGAGGCTCCTTTTCTTACATGCACACACGCTTTCTCTTTCTATCCTGTCCAGTTCTGGCTTTTGGCCTCTTAGAACCATGAATGAACTTCCCTTTTGCCATCCACTGCTTCCCCCAACAGTCCCACTCTCCAGGAGATGAATTAGAATGGGATAAAATGTTCATCTCCTCACTCATCACAGTAACCTAGATAATTCCAAGAGGTAAGGAATTATTTTCAGACTAACCAACACATCAGTCCTGCTGCTTCAACTCTTCTCAAAACACACAGTTTGCCCTCTTCTCTGCCACCAATCTGTACTCACACAGACCTATTTCTTCACTGGTGCTTAGAATTGTAGAATCATAGGATGACAGAAAGATAGAACATCCTGAATTGGAAGGGACCCACAAGGATCATTGAGTCCAACTCCTGCTCCAGGACAGGATAACCCCAACATTTACACTGTATGTCTGAGGGCACTGGCCAAATGCTTCTGGAATACTGTCTGGTGCATCTTCCTGCCATCCCCTCAGGTCCTGGCATTGCCCACCAGAACTAAGCACCTCTCCTAAGCACTTACTCCTCCTCCTCCCCTTGTGAGGAAGCTCTAACCATCTCCTCAGTCTCCTCTTCTCCAGGCTGAGCAGACCAAGTGACTTCAGCAGCTCCTCATACAGCTTCCCTTCTAAACTCCCCACTAACTTTGTGCCCTCCTCTGGACACTCTCTAGCAGCTTTACATCCTTTTTATCCTGTGACGCCCGAAACAACACCCAGTACTGAAACTGGGGCTGCCCCAGTGCAGAGCAGNTAGGCTGCCCAGGGAGGTGGTTGACTCACCTTCCCTGGAGATGTTTAAGGTGCAGGTGGATGAGGTGCTGAGGGGCATGGTTTAGAGATTGGTGGGAATGGTTGGACTCGATGATCTAGTGGGTCTCTTCCAGCCTGGTGATTCTATGATTCTATGAAAGAGTTCATAATGCTTAGATATGTAACCCCATGCTTTGTGTATCATCCTTCTTTCCCTTGTTCTGAACATCTTCCCTTTTGTGACTAGTCTGCCAGCTGACCTCATGCATTCTCTGAGCTGTCTTCCAGCATCCTAGAAGGTTTTTTTGCCTCCCTCCCCGGGAGATTACAACTAATTCAGTGCCTATCCATGCATACAAAAATTTAAATAATAAATCATCTCTCCTTGCCAGCAAAAGCCCATGAGCACAAATGCAAAGCCCCACTTCTTCCTGGCAAAGTGGGGCTGTGTCTCAGTCTGGGAGAGCCTGGCCATTGAGAACTTGCACCTTCCAGGCTGTGGGTGCCTCTCACCTTCTTGTACAACCCCCACCACACCCTTGCTTCTTTGGGCTCTGCTCAGAAGGCAACGATTGCTTTGGGATACTCAGAATGACAGTGATGGGGAGAAGAGGAGTGCAGAGGAGCTGATGTGGGGTGAGGGCAGAGGGGAAAATGCCATGAAGAAATGAGAATAGAGGACAAACTATGGGGTGTGGGAAGCTAAATGAGTTGATGTGTGACCCACGTGCACAGAGCCAGTGTGCTAAATTCTTCTCTACAGCAACTTAAAAGGTTTTTATCCCTTAACTAACACCGTGGTGCGAGGTTTATTCAAGTAGAAAATTTTTAATTGCATTCTCTTGTAGTCAAATATTAATGGAAGGACCTTGTACAAATAAAAGTGAATAATGCAACAGCTTAACTGACAACATTGTTTCACATTCATTGCAGATTGTGAACCTTCATTAAAATGGATTATTTTTGCTTTGGAGATTTAACCAGCAACATGACTTTCCCCTCTCGCTGGCCCTGTTATGCCTGAGCCCACAGAGAGCTCAGTCCAAGGAGGAGCTTGCAAAATTAATTCTGAAATAAGAGGCAGAAACTTCCAGGACGTGAATTCTTCTCATCCCCTAGGCTCAGAGGAGAGCTCAGCATGGAAATCATTAGGCAGTGGGTTTAAGTAGATTCCTGTGATGGAGGAGGGCTTGTAGGAGATGGGCATGGAAAATACGCTTGGAAAATGCAGGTAAAAATTTAGGCAGTGACTTGTAAAGCAACATGAGCTGATCCCAACACCAAGTGGGCCAGAGGGTGGCCTTTGCCTTAGGTCAATGGATCCACTAGATGGGTGGAACAACTGGATGAACAAATGGCCATCCCTGAGCTGATTAAGAAGGTGTGAATGTCCTTCTGATCTAGCCAAACCAGCGTGGGTCTATCATCTATGTCTCAACCAACACAGAGCAAGCAGCAAAATGAACTCTGAAGACAAAGGTGGTCTGGAGCTGGCTTCAAACCTCTTGCTCCTTCTGGATGTGTGGACATGGGGTACAGGGAGACCAGTGATGGGCACCGAGTCAGTGATGGGTTTGCCTCCACAAACCACTTGAGCTTCATAGAATCATAGAATCA
>WAAB01019713.1:19340-69719 GCA_013389865.1 Piaya cayana
GCCTTCATCCAGGTCATTAATAAAGACATTGAACAGGGCTGGACCCAGCACTGAGCACTGGGAACCCCACTTGTCACTGGCCTCCAGCTGGATTTAACACCATTTCCCACCACTCTCTGGGCCCAGCCAGCCAACCAGTTTTCCACCCAGGGGAGTGTGCGCCTGTCCAGGCCAGAGGTGACAGTTTGCTAAGCAGAATGCTGTGATGAATTTTATCCCATGCTAAAGATGTTTGTGGATTTTCTGCGGGCATTGTGAGATCACACCTTTCTCCTGTGAGCTTTGGAGGGAGGTGGGCATGGTCTACTAAAATTCAGAGCTGTGCTTTGTTGTTGCAGAAGTCACTGGAAGGGGAGGCTGCTCCAACAAGCAAAGCAGCACGTCCTCTCTGACCTGTGCCATACGCCTGCTGCGCTTTCCATAGCAGCGTTACAGCTACTCCACCGAGCACAGCTTCTCTCCATCAATGGCTTTAGTGCAGCTTGAAGACATTATTCACTGTAACAGCAATTATTTTGGAGCTGTCCCTCGATGCTCACAACCCACAGGCAGTAACTTTGAGAACAGAGCTGCAAACCTCCACCGCTAGCTGTCTCATCGCTGAGTTGACAAGAGCAAATCGGTCTGAAATACCCAGGTTGTAGGGAGACAGAAAGCGAGCGGCTTTGCTGCTCGCGGGGGCTGATGGGCTGCGTGTGGGATTACCAGAGCTGGGCTAAGTTTCCTCTACACCAAGATCTCCTTCCTCTTCAGGAAGCTGCTGTGATCCATTTTCTCTCTTCAAATCCAAGTAAGTTCCTAGGCAAATTATTCCAAAGCTGACTCTGGAGATGGTCATGGAATATGTCCCCACCGTGGGAAGTGGGGGAACAAGAAACATCCTCACGTACTGCACACCTTTGACACCTTCCCGTTTGTATTAGTGGCCCAGCTGCTGCAAGGGCATAGCAGAAGACAGGAGCAAGGCATTTGTTTAGCAGATCATCATGAATAACAGGCTATGAAAAAAAATGAATCCAGGTGCTTGAAGACAGAGTATAAACCATAATTAAAACCTACCCGTGCTGCTATGACAGATGGTACAATACGTACCCTGAAAATCGTCCCTGAACGTTTATTTAATATCCGAGAACGCTAACTGCCAGCAGGCTGTGGTGCTATTACTGCATCACCAATCTATCGCTGACATCCAGGAAGAAATTCTCTGGATTGCCTCATGATTCCCATAAAACCCACAGACCATCATGTAACCTGATGCAAGAAAGCTTGAGTTCATCACAGATATACTGATGTGGATGCAAATAGAACACCTGGGGCAGCATACTTTACAAAGATAAGGTCAGGAATAAAAAGTCTTACGAGGAGTGGCTGTGGGCCCTGGGGCTGTTTAGATTGGAGAAGAGGAAGCTGAGGGGAGACCTCACTGCTCTCTCCAACTCCCAGAAAGGAGGTTGTAGTGAGGTGGGTGCTGGACTCTTCTCCCACGTAATAAGTGATAAGGTGAGAAGAAATAGTCTTAAATTGCACCAGGGGAGGTTCAGATTGGATGTTATGAAAAATTTCTTTATTGACAGCATGGTGGAGCCTCTGCCCAGGACAGTGATTGAGTCTCCATCCCTAGAGAGGATCAGAAACCGTGTAGCTATGGCACCTGAGGACACAGTTTAGCAGGCACAGTGGAGTTAGTCTGATGGCTGGACTGGATGAGATTAGAGATCTTTTCCAACCTTAATGATTCCATTCCGTGATTCCATTCCATCCCATCCTATGATTTAAAAGTTCAAATGCAAACATGACCACAAAAAAATCACAATAAGGTGTTTTGTTTTGTTGTAGGAACATGTTCTGGTGTTCTGAAGTGGAATTTGCAGTCCTGGAGTGGGACAGAGCTTCTGCAGCACTGACATGAAAAGGTTGCTTAACCTGTTCCTCATTCCAGCTTTAAAAAGGCTGCACAAGAATAACTTCTGCACGTCCATCATTCTGCCTTTGTGCAGGCTACAGCAGGAACTGAATTCTTCTGCTTTCCCACTAATACTGCTCCTGCTTTCAGAGTTCATTTTCTGGTGCATATTTCTCCCTAATCCATTTCTGCCACCCTGCTTCCACCTTTTATGCCTTTGATGTCATTTTTCCTGGCTCTGGTGAGTCAGAGTGGCTCTGTAGCTCGTGGGGAACAATGCCGAGAGCTGGACTGTCCCCGGGGAGCACCCGGGCTTTGCTTCAGTGGCAGACGGAGAAGCCTCTTGCTCAGGGCCAGCTCTGCAGAGCAGTGCTCTGCAAATGTTCCTGCTATTTGTAATCAGCCGCAGTTGTCACACTTTGATATTTGTTCTTTATAAGCACTCCTGCGGAGCTTGCCAACAGGAATGTTTTCTACACAAAGATGCAGCAGCATGTGTTTCAGACATGAATTTTGAACTTATGAGTATTCACGCTGGAAACCTGAGGAGTCTGATGTGATTAAGAAGCCGATCCACATCACATGGCTTGTTTGCAGTCAAAACAGTTCCAGTGCTGAATTATGAAAATCATTAAGCCCAAGCGTAGTCGACCAGCAGAGCCGTGTGTCCCCATACCCACATCACCTCGGCATCAGCCCATGGACCAAGCAGGGCCAGACAAGCAGGCAACGCGACACACAGAGCAGAAAGTTATTCAGCACAGTGAGGTGAGGGTAATAAAACCCCAGACTGAGAGAAGGGGTGCTTTAAAGTCTCTGCCTGAAGAATAGCTTATCAGAGCACTGTGGGATGCTGTGCCTGGAGAAAGCCAAGGTGAGATTGGAAGGCGCTCTGAGCAACCTGATCTTGTTGAAGATGTCCCTGCTCACTGCATGGGGGTTAGACTGGATTGACCTTCATGGTCCCTTCCAACCGAAACCGTTCTATGGTTCAATTAACGCTGCGAAAGGACCAATGAGGTAGTGATGGTGGCCCATAATCGTGCTTAGGTTTAAAAGCAGGGTGATTCCTTGTCATAATACACCCTGGAAGCTCTCATCTAAGCTCCCTGACCAGCCCTGGACCCCAGGGCAACACTCCTCAGAGCTTTTCTCAGTGTGTCTCATCTATGTTACAGCAAATGCACCATTATCTCTTAACATCTGTGTGTGGAAGACCTCAAAGCACAAAAAATCTACACCTTACTGTGAATAAATAATGGAGAGAAAGAGAAGCAATATTCAGTAGCACACTGCTGGTTGAGCCAACATGGAAAACGATCCCACCGTGCCAGTGCTGTTCATACAGGAAAAGAAATGTAGTCTCTCTCCTGGTGACTTTGATCAGCTGGGAACGTCTAGATGGTTTGGCAGGGAAAGGTGTCCTTGTAAAGGGTATGATACCCAGTTAATAACTGGAAGAAGGGCCATAGAAGAGGAATAAGGAACTGCTCCATACCCAGTGCCCTTCACCAGGCAGTGCATACAGCCTCACATCCTATCGTGATGCCCCCAGGGATGTTTTTCCAGGGAGCTCTGCCAAAAGGACACATGGTGGTTCTTACAAATGATGCTGAAAATGGTCCAGGTTAAATAGCAACCGAGATGATCAGGCCAGCACCTTTGTGTCTAACTTACAACGATGAAGCAAACCATGGCAGAACCTTGATGTCAGCTAAAGCCACTAGAGGTACCTGCAAAGTCCCTGACCAGCAAGGCTGGTGGGTGCTTCATGTCCCTCAGTCAACCAAGGTTACAGCTGGCTGGTAATTCCAGTGAATCCGCAGCTTCCTGGCACCAAGGAGCAGAGCGAGGACACTGGGAACTTCAGGATGCAGATCCCTGGATGCTCCAGTGATGCTAACACGTGTTCCAGTGCCTGGTACCCAAAATCTGTTCAGGCTGAATTGTCCCAGGTGCTGTTTTCCCTGTTTGTTTCCTGCATTTAGTGTCTGCAGGGGGTGTGTACTGCCTGTTACTGTGCTGTGCTTGCAGCTCGGTGACGGCTCTGGCACAGGATGCTTTGGAGCAGGAGAGAGGGTGATGGATTGCCAGGGGAAACATGTCAGTGCTGAGTCTCCGTTCCCCCAGTGTGGATGCATGAGGATAGGAGCAAGGAATTAATCTGGCCTCCTACCAGTGAGCAGCAGTTTAGGAAGCTGCTCCATTTTTCTTGTCTCAGATTGTAGCTCCCAGCTGAGATACAGCTGCTGTACTGGTGCTGCTTCTCTGCCCTGTTTTACTGCCAGGTACCGGTGGAAAAGAGTGAAGTAAGACTGTTTTCATAGCCAGATCCATGGCTTGGTTTGGCACTGGCACTTAACAGCTGTATCAGTGGTTTGGAGGACCTGCTGCCTTGCAGCTGCAGGTGGTACCGAGCACAGGGGTCCTAGCTTGGCCACGATATCTGGCTGTCCTTATCCCATTCCAAGCCTACAGCCATGTGGGAGGCATCACCAGGCATGTGGGGCTCCTTGTAGTGTCAGCAAGTGGAAGGCTGGGGCCATCTTCATCGTTGATTATTTGTACACTTACCACAATGAATGATGGGCTCTGTAGACCCTGCCCCCTCCAGCCCCAGAACAAACATGGAAGGAGCTGAGAGCATCCCAACCATGTAAGGATTGCTGCAGTTGGTGAGCCAGCTGTGCCTTGGCCAACACAACCAGTCATCTCTTCACGCACATCTCCGCTCCACATCAGTCTGCTGCTCGCTCATCAGCTTTAGAAATGCTGAGATGGGCACAGAGGACAAATCATGGGCTGTCGTGTAGTTATTTCTCTTCTCTTGACTACTCACCAAATGCTGCCTTCTGTTGTCTACCACCCATGCAGGACCTGTGAAGCTCCAGAGACCTGAGCATCAGCACTCATCTCATCTGCTCGGCTACAGTTGCTAGAAGACAGGTTGACTGGAAGCAGAGCTGTAGCGGCAGAGTCTTGGAAACAGCATCACAGATTCTCAGCCAGCTTTGTTCTGCGTTTCAGCCCCTGGAAATACCTATAGGAAGGGAAATGAGTGGGAAAATCAGACAGAGTTGTTGGGTTTGGCTGCTGGCTCACACTTCTAATTAATTTCTTCGCTGGTCTAGCAAAGCAAAGCTCCTGTCCAGGATCAGGGCTGCTTTCTGCTGGAACCTGGGATGCATGCCATGTTTTCACTTGGTCTGAGGATCTCAGGTGACTACTTCATCCCTGGAGCTCCCAGCAAGGATCTGAAGTTATGCCTGCATCTGCACTGGTATTGGCCAAGCCTGCATGTTGCTTTCTGGGACAAACAACCTGGGAGCAAGCAGTGTACATGCAAAGGCTGTGTGACCACATGGCCCTTCACAGGCGAGAACAGAGACAGCTGTAGGCTGCTGGTCCAGCTCTGATGCCAGCAGGAGCCATCTGACTTTGGGAAGATTGAGACGAGACCTTAGGAAGAAACTTCTTCCTTTGAGGATGGGGAGGCCCTGGCCACTGTTGCACAGAGCAGTGGTGGCTGCCCCATCCCTGGAGGGGTTCAAGGCCAGGTTGGATGGGGCTTGGAGCCCCTGATCGAGTGGGAGGTGTCCCTGCCCATGGCAGGGGTGAGCTTGGATGATCTTTTAGGTCCCTTCCTAAAGGGGATGAGAACTTGAACTGTTCTACGATTGCTCATCTTTTGTACTGATGATCGGTCCAAGAGTAATGAGGTCAGTGCTGTCCCTGATAGCAAATGCACAGGCATAGTGAGAACAAGTGTAAGAACAGCTTGTGACAGTCTGTTTACCCCAACGTGGAGGTGACATGGTAGATAGTTGTTAGGAAACCCACTTGAAGAACAAACTGATCACAGAGAAGCTTTCCTGACCCAGACTCACACTGAAGCTTACTACCTTGCCGCGGTTTTGTGGCTTCCCCACAGACACTGCATTAAGAAAGCAAGGTCAGCCTGGCCTCTTTTCTGGGCAGAGGGAGC
The DNA here is from genome assembly GCA_013389865.1 of Piaya cayana. Classification (NCBI taxonomy): domain Eukaryota; kingdom Metazoa; phylum Chordata; class Aves; order Cuculiformes; family Coccyzidae; genus Piaya; species Piaya cayana. Next base: position 25,229 of record WAAB01019713.1, read on the forward strand.
AGGCAGAAGACCTTTCCTTCAGTTCAATCCCTTGCCATTTGGACTTCTGCATGTCTGGGTATGACAGAGACATCGAGGAAACCACTCAGACCAGAGCAGGGCTGCATGAAGCACATCTCAGCATCATCATGAGCAAAAGCCTCATCCTTCTCCAGGAACAGCAGCAGTCGCTGCGTAGGAGGTACTAGTTGCTGAGAAACCACCTCCTCACCATGTAGTCTGCAAATGAGAGTTATTCTGAGATACTTTACCTAATGGTCTTCATCGTACAAGTGAATACCTACTAGAAAAAAATGACAGTACTGGGTACAAAGCTTCTGGCTACCCCGACTGCTACTTCTTTTCCTGCTAGAGGAACTCCACGGCTGGAGCTCTGCAATCAAAACCAATTTTCCCTTCTCCATCTTGCTTTTCTTGCTTCTTCAAATTAGTGGAGTAGCTGTGTGCTTTCAATGGAGTTGCCCAGAGAAAAAGGCAACTCTTTTTTTTTTCCCCCCATTAGCTTTGCAGTGTATAGGAACCAGCCCTGGAGTGAGACTCCCAGCCAGCTGGGACTACGGGAACATGTGGAGAGGGTAAAGCTGAAGTTTTGTTCTCCACACACTAATACTTCATTTCGCATGCTCCTTCACAAAGGCAACAAGGCAAAACAAATGAGCCTTGATAGCCTTACCCAAATGAGTTATCATCTTGGCAGTTTATCCCCCGTTCCCCTTCATGGGTAGTTGCTTCCCTCACAGGGAAGGATGAGAAGTCTTGATTCATGCAGGCAGGCAATGCTAGATGAGACATCAGATCATGGTGACACAGACAGGACTCTCCTGGCCTTCTGTCCCTCAACCTCCCACAGCCATGACTTGCTCCATGAGGGAAAACTGCTTGGATGTCGTGCCAAGACACCCATTTAGTCGCAACACTGAGACAGATCTTCCCAGACATTTTCCCTTCCGTAAAGAGAGGTAAAAGGCCATTTGAACTACCAAACCTGGATTTTGGAGAACTACAATAAATAGCTGTTTCAATGGAAAAGGTTCAAAATAACCGAGTCAGACAGAATAGAAATTAAATGGGTTTGCACATACCCCACCTCCTCATAGATGGGTAATTGTTCCAGCTAATACTACTTAGTCCCTTCCCTGCAATTGATGCTTGTAGACCAGAAATGCAACCCTGGTCTGACTCAAAATTTTCCCAGTCATGGTCCCTGTTCTTGCAGCATCCTGCCACAGGCTGTATCCTGAAAAATCTTTCCCTGAGCAGGTCTGCTCCCTCCCCAAGGGCAAACATGTTCTCTCCTCCTCCCTACACACTTGGAAAGATGAGCATGGCACATGGGTTGTGCAAACAGATGTTGATTGTTCTCCACATCTTCATGGCACAAGGGAGCTGCTGCTAGCGCAACACCTCTGGTTTGCCTCCTACACAGGTTGGCCCTGTTCAGATATGATTGGAGCTGAAATGAAGATTGTCCCTGCCCATGGCAGGGTGATTGGAACTGGATAATCTTGGAGGTCTTCTCCTACCCAAACCATTCTGATTCTATGGTTCTAAGGTGGAAGCATTGCAGAAGGATAAGGCAGCTAAATCTAGTTAGCACTGAGGGCTGATAATACCATAACTCCACGCAGATTGTGGCAGAAGCTTTAGGATGATAAAAGAAAGGGGGTCTGAGTGGCATATCGCTTCTCAGTGTGCATTTTGTAAGGGCTGCTCTTGTCCTCCTTATGGTGGGTAAGAGGATGAGTCTCTCCTTCCTCAAATTAAGGGTTCTATCCAGCAAACTCTTCATGGCTCTGTAGTTACCCCCACCTTGGACACATCAGCTTTGCAGTTTTAGCCTAGGAGTTGGTCCATTGGCAAAGTCAGAGTGCTTGCATGAAAGATTTAGACTAGACATTAGGAAGAAATTCTTCATGATGGGTGTGGGGCAGCAGTGGCCCAGGATGCCCAGAGCAGTGGTGGCTGCCCCATCCCTGGAGGTGTTCAAGGCCAGGTTGGATGGGGCTTGGAGCTCTTGATGCAGTGGGAGGTGTCCCTGCCCATGGCAGGGGTGGAACTGGATGGGCTTTGAAGTCTCTTCCAACCCAACCCATTCCATGATTCTATGATTCTATGATTCTAGAATCTCCAAGAGCATAAGCAGGAGCAGAACCATACAGGTCCTGGTCCAGGGGGCTATGCAATTCTTCCGGCTCAAAAACCTGAATCTGGATTGAAAGCCTGAATTGAAACTTGCCTGTGGGGCTCAGCAGGCTTTGCGGATAGCAGTGCCTGGGTTATAACATCTATCTAGACAAACATATCCCCCTGCAACCTTTCTTCTCTTTCTCCTCCTCTTTCTCCGTCTCTCCTTTATGCACTTTCTTTCTCTCCTCCCGTCTCTGCTTCCCTTCCGCAGCCCTGGCTGCAGCAGTAGCAGCAGAAGCGAGGTGGAATCAGCCGCCCGAATCGTGGAGCAGCAGGGAGCTGACACATCAATCACAGCTCTGCTGTTGGAATTAATGAGAGCGCCACAGGTTCGGGCTGTCACTCACTACCCTCACTTTGCTGCTTCCATATGGCTGCCAGCCGACAGCCTCACGCTTCCCAATCTCTGCCAATTACAGCCTCAGCACTCCCAACCTCCTCCTATTAGGCTCACAGCTTCATTATTCTAATTAAGCCAAACAAGCTGAGCCCTCCCTTTTTCACTGTTGATGCATGTCTCTTGCATGCATCAGAGCTACACTGCAGCAACCCCCTCACTGGGGCACCCTTGGAGATAAAAACAGAGCGGCAGCACGGAATATCGGAATGTCTTCTCTCCCTACTGCTTCTCTGGTCCTCACTCCCTCTGGGCAGCAGGGGAAATGCCCCTGCTTGGCAGTAAATCTCAGAGGGGCCCTTTCTTGTCAGTGTAATTGCAGGCAAGGCTGGCTGAGCTCAGCCTCCAAAACTAATTAGTCAGGGGATCCTTCAAAGCTAGATTGCATTTCCACCTTTATTGTTGCTGTTCAGGTCTGCCTTCCGCCCCAAAGAGATGGGAAGAGGCACCGCGCAGGCAGGAGCCAATCTGGAAGAAGGAAAGTCACCTCTCTCCTGGCCTGCTGAAAGAAGTTGTGGTTAGGAGGGGTTTGTACTCCCCTGGGGCACAGAAATGCTCACCACCCTCATTTGCTGGCTGGTAGTGACTTGATGCCGTGGGTGACAGGCGGTCACGACTCCAGAAGAAGGTTTGAGCAGAAACCTTGGATGTTGATAGGGAGATGGAGCAGAGAATGCCATGCTGATAACCACTGCACTCTATAACAGCTGGGGTCCTTTGCCGCTAAATTGCATGGGCAGACTCAGAAGAAGTGGGTTAAACTGTTTCTGCAGGTAAGGCTGATGGCAACAGGGGGGACACAGGTCCTTGCGCTATGGCACAGAACCCCACTCCTTCACCAGCATCTCCTCCACGTCTGGGCTGCACTGGCATGCACAGGTATTTCCAGGACTGTCTGAGCTGAAAAAGAGAGCAGTTGGGTTTGCTGGAAAGGATGACATAGAGGCTGATCTGTATGGCCCGTGGATATAATTGGCCGCGAGCAATCCTGGGTCACTGACCTGGCCAGCTTGGGGAGGCAACAGGACTTCACAGGCCTATCTCCACCTGTGCTGGGGCTCCTGCTCCCACAAGGGTGTTGGTAGACCTAGCTCTGTCTGTGCCCCCCACCTGGCCTGGGGAGATCTTGGGTTTTAGGCACACACAGGAACAATAAGCTGGTCCCTGCTGGGAGGGGAAGGGCTCTTCTGTAGGTATCTCGCTGCTATTGCAGCTCTGCTCTCCTGCAGCCGGCTCTCGGGATTTGCTGACCTTTGAATCTCTTAATTCAGTTGCTCTCAGCTTTACTCCAACCAGCGCAGCCAAGAGATGCAGCTGCTGGGTGGGTGCCAAAGAAGGGCCCAGGCTCCAGCCAAGGTAGGGAAATGCCTCTTCCTGCTTGTGCTCAGGGGTGGAGAAACAGCAGCGATATTTCTCCATCTCTCCTCCCTCTCCATGCTCTGTGACATCAAGCAGCATTCAGAAAAGCCTTGGTAAACAAGGTGATGCCACCTGCCTTAAAACAGGATTTCCTTTCTTATTCCTTCCAAATCTTGATCTACGTTTTTCAAAAAAACTTGATCTCTGATTTCATTTCCCGTTTTCTAAACAACTCTGACCTTTTCGTAACTTCCCCAGTGCCTCTTCTCCCACCGCTGCCAGAAGTAGAAGCAGGAGGCTTCCCAGTCAAACTGAGAGTGGTTTGTGTCATCCCAATCCAGAATATTTTGAAAAACTCAACATATTCCCCTGAATTACCCCCAAATTACTTCCTGTCAAGTTCTCTAAGATGCCCCCACTGACTGTCCTGAGCTCGAGCTCAGTCCCACCTCCCCTGACAGCACCCATCATTCCCCATCTTCTGCTGTTTGTCACCTCTGTGGGTTCACCCCTGCACATCTGTTGCTCCTGCTTGCCCGGTTCCTCTCCGTGTCCAACATAACTGTGTCTGCAGCCCCAAAGGCACCTTGGTGCTGCATCCTTGGTCAGGCATGAGGCACCGTGGGGCTGCAGGTGGGACCTGACACCTGCATTTTTGGCAGAGCCGATGACCTGGTGCCACGTTTCCAACTAGGCACAGGGCACAGCTGGGCTGCAGGTGGGACCTGGCACATGCTTGCATGGCAGAGCCAATGACCTGCAGCCACCGACCTCTGCCAGGCCGGCAGGTGGAGAGGGATGTAAGCAGCAAAGACATGTTGGCTATGACACTGTTAGCATTTTCCCAATGAGTTATTACCAGGTTAAAGGGTTGTGATAGTGCCAATATCCAAAGCTGGGTTATTGTGTTATTAATGTGCGGCTGTCGCTGGCTATTAGCACTGTGATCAATCCCCGGTGACAAGGGCTGCTTAGCCTGTCACACTTTGTTTTATCTTCCATTCTTAGACTTTTACTAACTCACAAATTGCTAATCCAATCTCCTATAACCCAGTTAGGGGAGGACATTGTCTCCGTGCTGCTCAGACGCAGGAGCTGGGGCCCTGGGAGAGGACGTGCTGGTGGCGGGGTAGGTACTTGTTTCTCAGGGGTGAGAGGAGTGTGTGTAGCCTGTGATAAACATAAACATGCTGCAGTGCCTCTCTCTTACAGGAAAGTCTCACTAAAGCGCTGGCTACACCAGCTACGCCAAGCCAACATGATAGTGTTCTTCAGGTTAGATCTGAGGAAGAAATGTTTTCTTGTGAGGGTGGGGAGGTCCTGGCTCATGTTGCCCAGAGCAGGGGTGGCTGCCCCATCCCTGGAGGTGTTCAAAGCCAGGCTGGATGGGACTTGGAGCAACTGAATCCAGTGGGAGGTGTCCCTGCTCATGGCAGAGGGGGTAGAACTGGATGGGCTTTGAGGTCCCTTCTGACCCAAAGCATTCTATGATTCAGGAGACCATCTTACCTCAGCCTTCAGTACTGACTTACATCCAGGTCACCTCCATATCCCTGTCACCCCATGTCAACCTGGGGGTGCCAGGTCTACATAGTCCACCCCAGTGCCATGAGGACAGCATTGAAACTCATCCAAATGCCTCCATCAAACATCTCAGAAGCCTCAAGAGCTTTCGCAGCTCCGCCCTGAAGCCTTCAATGTGCAGAAATGACCTTAAAACTGTAGTACCAAGGACAAATCTGTGCTTTGGAGCAACCCATTAGAAAGAGCTGGCAGCTTCTCTTTGACCTCAAGCTTGTTTCATTGCCCATTTATTGGAAATGTTGAATTTCTCTGAGTCACTCCATTTCTGGTCACTGACTGCTGCAATATCTGCTCATAGGAGAGCTCAAGGCAACCTGAGAAGGAGAGATGTTGCATTTCTGCTCCAACCATCAAATGTGGAGACCATGCTGCCTTAACACTGGGGCCATGAACTGCCCAGAAATCCTGCTCTAAACACACTAAAACACACAGTCCATCTCTTGAGGTGGAGACCCGAGGAATTTGGGTTGTAAAAGGAGTTTCATTCATTCTGCACATGGCAGTTGTTGAAGGTAGAGATAAGATTGACAAAGCTGGTAGAGATGCTCCACTGTAAAATCATAGAATCATAGAATCACCAGGTTGGAAGAGACCCACCAGATCATCGAGTCCAACCGTTCCTACGAACCACTAAACCATGTCCCTTAGCACCTTGTCCACCTGTCCCTTAAACACCTCCAGGGAAGGTGAATCAACCACCTCCCTGGGCAGCCTCCGCCAGTGCCCAACGACCCTTTCTATGAAGTTTTTTTCCTAATGTCCAGCCTGAACCTCCCCTGGTGGAGCTTGAGGCCATTCCCTCTTGTCCTGTCCCCTGTCACTTGGGAGAAGAGGCCAGCTCCCTCCTCTCCACAACCTCCTTTCAGGTAGTTGTAGAGAGCAATGAGGTCTCCCCTCAGCCTCCTCTTCTCCAGGATAAACACCCCCAGCTCTCTCAGCCGTTCCTCATCAGGCCTGTTCTCCAGCCCCTTCACCAGCTTCATTGCTCTTCTCTGGACTCGCTCCAGAACCTCAACATCCTTCTTGTGGTGAGGGGCCCAGGTACAATGTGAAACACCCACCTAGGGGACACTTGGGGTTGTGTGAGGAACGTGGAATGGGACTGGTGTGGCTGACATGGGGGTAAAGGGCACAAGGTTAGTTTGGATGGGCTTGAGTGGGGGTGACTAGGATTTGGAGGTGGGGCCAATGAAGTTGGAATAATATTTTTGTAATAATACTCTGCACGGTGCAGCCTGTGCAGAGGGGAGCGCTAAGAGTTTCCCAAGAATCCCACTCCTGGCCCTGGGAATGTTCCTGCACACACTGTTCAGGTTGGTGAACCAGTAATTTTGCTGCAGTTGCTATGCACACACTGAGAAACTGCTTTTTGCTCCCTGGCCAAGACAGTTTTGTAACATCTCTGCATGCAGCAGCAGCCTCCCTGCGATGGGTGAACTGAATTCATATGTGCACAGCCTGAAAACCTGCAATAGTGCCCTGAGGCTTGCAAAAGGCAGCCTATCAATAAATGATAATGATTCCTGAGCGAGAAAGCCAACTCGCAAGTTCAGGAGTCCCAGAAGCTCCAAGCACACAAGGGAGAGCTCCCAAAGGACACACAGGGGAAGGATCTGGCTGTGCGGAGCATCACAGCTCCGCTGCTGGGCTCAGGGTCTGGCAGCCGGTGTCCTGGTGGGCAGGAAAGCAAGGGTGGGAAGTCGTTTCCTACAGGGCATGATCTCCCTCTGTGCAAACAGAGGTGTTGGGAGCACTGAATTCTGCCAGGAGGCGGGGAGGATGCTGTCTTGAGATCTAATCTATGGTGAGCTCGTCAGCAGGACCAGGCGCACTCGTGGCCTTTTCTCTAGTACCTTCAGGCCCCTCCACAGATCTTGAGTCCTATTTTTAGGCTTCCATATTTCAACAAGACCCTGTGAAATAGCTTCAGGTGTTAGCAGAGCCGGGCTTGGACTCCCAGCCCAATCCAAGAGCTGGGGAAGTATGTGGACAATGGGACACGTTCCCAGAGCCCTGCAGCTTTCCATAACCTTTACTGTGTTGGAGGATTGTTTTCAGTAGTGATGACCCCCCTGTGTGCATGTGTGTGAACACATGCTGTGCAAACATCATACCGTGGTGCTGCTGAGCATGCTCTAACCGGTTATTACAGAATCACACACACAGAACCACAGAATCACCGGGTTGGAAGAGACCCATCGGATCATCGAGTCCAATCATTCCCATCAAACACTAAACCATGTCCCTCAGGACCTCATCTACTCGTGCCTTAAACACCTCCAGGGAAGGCGAATCAACCACCTCCCTGGGCAGCATATTCCAATGCCTAATGACCCTTTCCGTAAAAAACTTCCTCCTAATCTCTAGCCTAAATCTCCCCTGGCGGAACTTGAGGCCATTCCCCCTCGTCTGGAAATGGATAACACCACAAAAGCACGAGAGGACCACTCAGGCCAGTTAGGTGGCACCAACAGGAGGAGCAGGACTTCACAGGTCTTGGTATAGCATTAATTTTTGAAAAAAGGATGACAGATATGTTCTTTTAAACTCCCTGAGTGATAAATATATTGAAATGGTTACAAGTTGTGTACTTGCACGGTGTTGCACACGGAGAAAAACATGCAAATTCCTTTGCAACTTAGAATCGCAGGATCATTAAGGTTGGAAAAGACCTCTAAAATCATTCAGGACAACCATCAGCCCAACCCCACTGTGCCTGCTAAACCATCACTGGACTTGTACAGTCTCTACTGTTAACATTTGCAGACATGAATATGAATATTAAATATTCCAGAGGGCAAAAATTACAACACGAGTTTTACACAAGTTTTCCATGGGTGCTTGGTACAGATAACTGGACAGATAATGCTTTGAGTCATTTTTTTCGGAGTATCATGATGACACGAAATCTGAGAATTTGATGTGGCAGACCAAAATTATTGCCAACATGCCCCTTATCAAGTGAGTTCATCCACTGGGCAGCACTCTCACTGACATACTTTGAACTTTGGGCACCTGAGCTGCTTTGAGCTAAATTAGAATCAGTTTTTGAGCCGTTCAGCTAAGTCTCATACAAGTAGCTTCATTTTCTGAAAGTTAACTGCATGTTTTCAGGCTGTTTCTCTCTAGAAGTGATAACACGGGGCACTGGGATGCAGAAAGGGCATTTCTTATACTTATATTAGGAATACTTATTCCTACAGGAACCAAGGCCACCCTCGAGCTGCTGGAGCCATGAGGGAAAGAAGTGGAAAGAGTCAAATCTGTAGACAGAAGAAGTGACCCCAAACTGACCAACAGAGGATTCCATCCCATATATGTCACACTTGGGATAAAACTGAGGGATCATGGGGTTTGATCCCTCTTCAATAGCTGATGCCCAGTGGGGACGTCTGTCTCTTTGCCCTGATCCTGGATCCATGTGTTCCTCAGTCCAGTTCCTGAGTCCAGCTCCCTCCTGCCACTGAGTCCAGCCTGGGACCTTTCCCCCTTGATTTCTCTGCAGCATCAGTGGTGATTTAACCATTGACGGGGAGGGAGACAATTTTGTATATAATTTATTTTCTTATTAATAGTATTTTCTTTATTATTGTTACTCTTTCATTAAAACTATTCTAGCTTTAGTTTCCAACCCACAAGCCTCTTGCCCCTCATTTCCCTTTCCCCTTTCCCTGGTGGTCAGGGAGGATGGGAATTGGGATCATAACTCTTCATATTTGGCTGCCAAACAGGCTGGGCTGAGGCTAAACCATGACAACACCACATTTCCCTGTTTTCTTATATTTGGGCAGGCTTTCCAGCCAGACTTCAGGCATATTGGGAAGTACCCCTTTCCCCCAATCTAATGCATGTATTGCACAAGTCCTTGGCTGCATTCATGGCTGTTAAAAAAGAGAAAACCCAAAGAAAATGGGGGGGGGAAAGTTTAATTAAAAAAAAAGCCTAAGCTTTTTATGCGGGAATGGGAAAAAATGTCCCTGCTAGTAGGGAGATTCACAGGACAGGTCTGACTCAATGGCAAACAGGGTGTTGGTTTAGATGTGTCTTCATCCTGCTGAGGGATGGAGCATTGTCTTGTGTCCTCATCACTTGAGATTCCAGCAATTACTTATTATAGAGAAAGATGATGACCAACATTCTCTCCTGCTGGGATGTGCAAGAAAGGACCATTAATAACCCGGCTAGTGAGCACCTTTCCCTGCGAAACTGACTGCGCAGACAGAAAACCAAAAAATCTGTTGATTCCCACTGTGCTGCGCAGCACCAGTGACCTCCCCAGCTGAGGACATCGTGCCCAGAGACCTTCCTCTCCCCGGGGAGCTGAAGCTGTTTGTGCTGTTAAGGAGAAGGATGAGCACACCTGGAGCTGCGCCTGGTGCTGGGAAGGGATAATAGAAGCTCTTCTTTTCTCCCCCGCAGATTTTGCAAGGTCTATTTAGGAAAACAGCTTATATGTCAGCCCCGGTGTCACACTGGGTGTGACAGGGCCAGCACCGCGCTTCAGTCAACAAACAGGGCTAAGCATAGTTCAAGCACTCTGTGTTCCTGCGAGCTTTTAGATCAGCTTAAACTGTTTAAGCAGCTGCACTGCAGTTTAAGATTAAGCTGGTCTTTTGAGCAATCTAAGCAGTTTAAAATACTCTAAAGGCTTAACATTATAGCCAGTTTAAGTTGCTGTAGGGGCTTAAAGCAGTGATGTGCAGCCAGTATCTTAACAGGGTTTTCCACAAAATGTGTCTTTATAGCCTGTGATAAGCCCTATGGATCAGGGTATGCGTGTTTGCACAGGGCATGTTCATCTGCCTGCCTCCTGGGTATTGCTTTTTGACCTCGCGCGTCGCTCCTCAGCTGTGTGATCCTGCCTCATGTCTTGGACCACTGTGTCTGTGCCTCTTGGAGAGGTGTCTGGCTTTATCCTGCAGCATCCTCTTCCTCTCCCAGGCACAACAGACACACCAGAAGGACTTACTTCTTCAAGCCCACAGCCAAGGAAAGGAGGTAAACCGTATTGGTTAGGTAAACTCCAGTAGCCCTGGTCTTCTTTGTCTTAATGAGGCTTCCAAAACTGGTGGAGGAAGGAGATGTCTTCTGCCCACACAGCTTCATGCAGCCAGGGTCAAATGGGAGCCTTCAGAGCAGCCTGGAAGAAAGGAAAACTCTCTGAGACCCTGGTTCTGTGGGGCCTTTAGAACAGGAGCCCTTGGGATGCTGTACAACTGCCCTTAAAGGACCACAGAAGCTAAAGAAGGTTTATATTGCTTTAACTCCGTCTTATGACATGCTACAGTCTTAAGACGCATAAGTCCTTATGTGACACTAAGGGTTTAAGGTCTTACACAGCTTTAAAAGTGGCTTAAATGCTCTTTCACCTTTCACATGGGACACAGCGTGGCTGGACCAAGTCAGGGGGATGGCAGCGCATCTCTTGCACAGTGAGGGCTTTGCTCCAGGAATGCCACGCAGAAGGGTCCACACAGATGTAACTTTTGTGGTCTCACTCCTGTGACCACACCATTCTCCTCTCAGCCACTAACACACAGCCCTGCAGGTTGCAGGAGCGTGGGAGCGAAACATCTCCAACTCCTCAGAGCCTGTTACCTATAAGCAACATCATGAGCTCTGAGCACAAAGTGCCTGTTAAGAGATGAGGATGGTGGTCTTGCCTGAGTGACTTATGCATCACTGCAACCAGGGAGATGCACGAGAGAGCATCTCTTCAGGTTTCCCGGATCCAGCACACCCCCAGGGGTTCTTTTACCCCATCAGTGGCAGGATCAGCGTGGGTTAGCGATTGTGCAGGGTGGATGTTTCCTCCCTTCATTTTGTGCTGTTCTGGATGCTGCAGGGAGTGCAGCGTTTTTATAAATTCAAAAGCCTGCTAATCCTCCTGTTCTTCCAAAAGCAGTGGGTGAATTTGTTCATTTTGCATCCCCATGCCCTTCCTACCAAAAGAGAAGTGACCAAGGTCCAAAACTGCTTAAAATGCATTCCCAAGCCCTTCATTTTCAGATGAGGTCACAGAACCTGGGGCTTGCAAATTCGCACCTGGCAAAAGCGATGTTTGCTATTACAGCAGGTGAAGCAAGTGGACACCTCTGACAAACATCACCTCCTATTTTTAATCCATGTCTATTTATCCTACGTATGGAATTTGAGTGTGGAGCTCTTGACGCAGGCAGCCCAGCTGTGCTCTCACAGTCCTGGGAGGGATAGCTGAGTCAGGTCCAGATTGGTTAGAGTTGGCTTTAAATTAATTGAATTGTGAGGTGCATACCCATGATATGTGGAAGACCTCACACTCATATATATTCATAAATTTTGCCTTTTTCATGCTGAGATTCTGCTGTCGATGTTACTATCCAAACTGCTACACTTGAAAGTGCCTATATTATAAAAAATTCTTTATTATCTAAACAAAAATCTACATTTCAGGTTAAAAAAAGTGTGCTTAAGAACCATACTTTCCCCTTCACTCTGAAAATTTGGCCACTTGAAATGAACAGCTTTTCTGCCGCGAGCAACAGCAGAAGCTGCACAGGAACATTAGGAGCCTCTGGCTCGCTCAAAATTTCTGCAAACTGGATTTCTCCTTTGAGTGCTTCTGTGTGGATGGAGCTTGGATTTCTGTTATTTGGAGAACTGGATTTCAGTTCTGGAGTCCTCAGCAGGGGAAGGACTTGGAACTGGCGGAGCGAGTCCAGAGAAGGCCATGGGGAAATGATCCAAGGGCTGGAGCACCTCCTGTATGAGGCCAGGCTGAGCGAGTTTGGGTTGTTCAGCCTGGAGAATCATTCTGTGTTTCTAATTCTGGTGTCTTTGGTAGGTCTAGCTGCACTCCCTGGATTTTCAGGACAGGAGATTTCTTCCTGTGATGTTTCTCAGCAGGATCTGTCTGCCTGTGTACCAGTTGCATCTCTGAAATCTCCATTGGTGCAGTGGGGTGACTGACATGATGATGGCAAACCCCACTTAATGAAGAGACTTTATTTGTATTTCAGTTCTTTAAAACTTCTCCCCTGTTCCGTTTGGTTAACCCCAATTTAAACCAAATCTTCAAGAAATACTTCGAAAAAAAACAATGTATCTGTTAAAGATTTTGCACTAACTGCTATCATCAGTGGGCAGAGAAAGCTCGTTATCCACTCCATAACGAGCCACCCAGCAAGACAAGAAAAACTGAGAATAATAAGATACCAAAACTGAGCGGAATAAAACACTCCAGTTTCAAAGAGGAAAAATTTGGAAGGACTCAGCAGAACAGAAACAGAGGGGATACATGTGGTCACCTCTATAAAGCTTTCCCATGCTTTCCAGGCATCTCTGCATCACATCTCACCAAGAGCTGCCATGAACCCTGATTCTACCTCTTTTAGCAAGCAGGAGGTGTGGGCCTGGAGGTCTGGGAGAAAAGTAGGGAGTAGATTCCATGTTGTGGCTTCCTGAGGTACTTCCAGCCTGTTATATGTCTTCTCCTTTTCAGTTCCAGAAGAGGCTATCTCCTACATGAGGTCAGGCTGAGAGATTTGGGATTGTTCAGCCTGGAGAAGAGAAGGCTGCGGGGAGAAGTTTAAGCAGCTTCCAGCACTGGAAGGGGCTCAAGGAAAGCTGTGGAGGGGCTCTGGATCGGGGAGGGCAGGGATAGGATGAGGCAAATGGTTTTCATCTGAAAGAGGGGAGACTGAGATGAGATCTTAGGAAGAAATATTGTCCCATGAGGGTGGGGAGGCCCTGGCCCAGGTTGCCCAGAGCAGGGGTGGCTGCCCCATCCCTGCAGGTGTTCAAAGCCAGAGATAAGGTAGCTGGAACCCAAACCTGGTGCACAGAGGTGCTCTGAGACCAGCTGCACTGTATTCTCGCTGGGGAGGACATCGAGACAGATGGTGCTGCATGGGGGTCCCCACTAAGTCACAACAATCCTGGTGAGATGCTTTTCCAGGCTCCTGTGGTTTTCCATAGATTTTCATGCCAGACACTGCTCACTGCACAGAGGCACCTTTAGGGACATCCTGGAACTTGAGGGACCTGCGGGACAATTCAGTCCCGGGACATCTCTGGGGTTTGCCTCGCAGGCACAGTGCCACACTATAGAGTCTTCTCTGGACTTTTCTCTCACTCTGCTCTGCACCTTTCCTGATGGCTCTAGCTCCCTAGTTCACACCCCCCACCCATTCCTCTTTTCCCTCTCATGAACCCCATCTGTAACCAAGGGCATGCTCTGTGTGCTGGATCCACCAGGAGTTTCCTGAACTGGAAGGATTCACCTCTTCAGTTGTACAGGCAGAAACACATGCAGGCAGATGTGTAAATGCAGAATTGGTGTGTCTGTGAGAGATCTTTTTGCCATTCATCGTCTGCTTCTGGACCAGAGGCATCTCCCACATCTCCCATATCCTCTTCATCAGAGATGATTTGCACAAACGTGCTATGACGTTTTTCAGGTGAAATTTGCATGTTACTCTGTTCACCACTACGCTTGCTGCTAGCTGTAAACAGATAAAGCGCAGCGGTCGGCTCAGGAAGGCTCTGCTGTCTCCCTGCTTACAAGAAGCTTTTCCCCCAAAGCTTTTTACTTGCTTGAGCACCTAGCCAGCCTTTAGCCCTGTATGTGGCACAGTCACAAGCTCCCACTGTGTGCTGGACACGAGAGACCTTGTCAGAGGGAGAGAATGCTGCTTGGATGTGCGATGCCATAGCCACCAGCTGTGGTTCAACCTCACCCTCTGCAGAGAAGGACCCCGTGCAGCCATGCTTCACCTCCTGGGTGCACTCAGTGGGAGGTGAATTTCCAGGTTCCCAACCTGCTCATTGCACAGCTTCCCTCTGTTCATCACTTTCCTTGAGGACAGGCAGGGCCGAGAGCTGTAAAATGCTGTTTTAGCTCATCCCTACTTGTTTTGTGGTGCTGAGGCTTTTGTGCTGATGCCGCCTTCAGCGGTGAAAATCGTGCTGAGGCAGAGCAGGGGTGGAGGATGTGACCAGGCAGCTTGTGTCTGCAGCCAAATGCAGCACAGACCCTGCTGGGTGGATGCCTCGTGATGGGGACCTGACCATTGCAGAGCAGCAATTGTGGCCAAGAGAGAAAGAACGGGGCTTCTGGAAGGAGGGAGCTGCCTGGTTCGGTGGGTATTGAACATGCACAGGCACCAGCAGATCTGGTTCTCCTGTGTCACTGGTTTGGTAGGGACAATGGTTTAGGGCTGATGGTTGGGCTACATGAGCTTAGAGGTCTTTGCCAACCTTAACGACTGTATGATTTTAACATCTTGTACTTTTGTCCCTCAGCTATCTCACATTCAGGCTCCAGCCTGCTGCAAATCAGGCTGCAAATCTGAGGCTGCAAAATGAAAATGCAGAGTTAGCCAAGGCTGGTCATTTTTGCTTCCCAGAAATGTTGTTGAGATATTATCTGACAACACTACAGAAAAAAAGAACCCCAACCCTATGCAAGTTGTGCATTAAACGTGTTTCTGAATCCATTATATAATTGCTCTCCGTCATTAAGAAGGATCAAAGTTAGCCTGAACCATTTGAAAATGTGTCTGGAGACGTAGCCCATAAGCTCTGTCTCATAACAGACATTTAATAGGTAGGTGATTAATATGAAAGTGCTTCTTCCTTCAAATATCAATATTAACTTGAACTTTGCCTTAAGTAGGCTTGAGCCTATATTTGAAAAAGTATATTGGTTAATGTGTTAAATAAAAATCAGTCATTTCATACCGTAATCTTTCTGCTGTAATCTTTCCCTTTGACTCCGTTTCATTTCGGTCCCTCAAGTAATGATTCAAGACCATTTTTCTGCACATGAATATACAAAGGAGACTGCGTGTCATCCACAGCCTGCGGAGCTGAATTTCCAATTCTGGAGGTAACAGAGCAAACAATGGGCTAAGAACACATAGGCTGGAGTAGTTTGCCATGAATGATTAACGGAGCTGGTTCATCAACAAATGCATGTGGGTCAAAATGAAGACTGCAAATATTTCATGAGAAGGGAGAGGGCTAAATGAGTCGAATAAAGTGTTTGCTGTGCCTTGCTTGGCTGCCTGGAAGGCTGCAGTGGGATTGAGGGCACCCTCAGCAAGTTTGCTGATGACACTGAGCTGTGTGGTGTGGTCAATGTGCTGGAGGGAAGGGATGTATCCAGAGTGACCTGGACAGGCTGGAGAGGTGGGGCTGGGTGAGCTTCATGAGGTCTGAAAAGGTCAAGTGCAACGTTCTGCACCCGGGTTGGGAGAATCCCAAGCACAGATACAAGCTGAGCAGAGAATGGGTTGAGTCACCCTGAGGAGAAGGGTTTGGGGTGCTGGGGATGAGAAGCTCAACATGAACCAGCAACATGTGCTCACAGCCCAGAAAGCCAACGGTGTCCTGGGCTGCATCCAGAGCAGTGGGACCAGCAGGTGAGGGAGGGGATTCTGCCCCTCTACTCTGTTCTGGTGAGATCCCACTCCTGGACCCCTGCATCCAGTTCTGGAGTCCTGAGCACAGCAAAGACATGGAGCTGTTAGAGTGAGTTCACAGGAGGCCACAGAGATGATCCCGGTGCTGGAGAACCTCCCATATGAGGTCAGGTTGAGAGAGCTGGGTTTTTTCAGCCTGGAGAAGAGAAGAATGGGGAGGGGGATTTCTAAGACTGAAAGGGGCTCCAGATGGGGAGGGGCTCAAGATCAGGGAGGACAGGGACAGGACAATGGGGAACAGTTTTTAAACTGAAAGAGGGGAGATTGAGATGAGATTATAGGAAGAAATGTTTTCCTGTGAGGATGGGGAGGCCCTGGCCCAGGTTTCCCAGAGCAGTGGTGGCTGCCCCATCCCTGGAGGGGTTCAAGGCCAGGTTAGAGCCCCTGATGCAGTGGGAGGTGTCCCTGCCCACGGCAGGAGGTGGAACTGGATGGGCTTTAAGGTCCTTTCCAGTCCCAACCATTCCACCGTTCTGCAATTTCTGTATCCCAATGTGTTTCTTTTCTTTCCTTTCCCTTTCAGCAAACCCACCAGCATCCTGAGGATCCTCACTGTGTGTTGCTGATTGCTTGGTGTGATATCTTCTCTGTACCAGTGGGCTGTTATTAATGAACTGCCAAACCTGAAAAAAAGAAATGGAGACGAGTGTATCTGCATAGCTAAATAAGCTTCTTGTGATTTGCCATGAATCTACTTGTTACTCAGTTTATTTGTGAGAACAAACTTCAAGATCCTTGCTCTTTGACGTGGGCAGTGGCCAAGAAAAAGAGAGGCTGCAGCAGAGAATCAGGATGAAATACAACAAAGATTTAAAAAGTTTTGCCCATTTCAAACCAATTATTGAAGTGGGTAAAATTAATCCCTTCTGCATCTGCCCTGGCTCTGGAGGAATGGCTGCAGGGCTGGATTTGGGTCTCAGTGGCGTGTTTGCAGAGAGGAAGCTGAGCAGGTTTCTGCAGGAGAAAGGAACAGGAACCAAAGTGAAGGGCTGATGCCCGAGGGGCTGGGGTAGCCAGGTTTGTGGGACAACACACCTTTTGTTTCCAGAAGAACTGCTGCACAGGATAAACACCACAGCCCCTTTTCCTTGGAAGCCCCCCCTGATGGGGGAGAACAGGATGGGTCATACAGCCTCGCAGGAGAGTTTTTAGGTGATTATCCAGGCTGCCAAACTGTATATCAGCTTAATTTGGGAAGGAAACAGGGCGCTCTGCTTTAATCATCGGAGTTGAAAGAAGATAATGTTATTCCACTTCCCTGTATGCTTCCACAGCAAAGCAAGGACACATTTAGCTGGGGAAGGGACACCCCTCTGCATTCTCCTGCTGCTGCCCCTGGGTTACTGAGCTCAGCAGGGAGGGCGAGGTCTGCCTGTTCTACCCCATTTGACACAGCACAACAGACCCATGTTCTTGCTCCAAATCTCCTCCAATTCAGTGCACAGGTCACTGAGGTGCTTGGTAGCATTTGCTCAAGTGTAGGGTAGCCTAGGAAATGCTTTTTTCCCTACAGGGACCTGGAGAGGCAAGCAGGTAGGAACAAGGGAGGGCAGCCCAGATGGCACAGTGCTGGGACCGTGCTTTGCCCAAGGGCTTGTTACAGAGCCCTTAGAAGACTAGAAACCCTGAATCCCACAATAGCTAAGGTTGGATAACACCTCTGGAGATCCTCCAGTCCAACCCCTGCACAAGCAGGGTCACGCAGAGCAGATTCCCCAGGGCCATGTCCAGGTGGGTTTTGAATGTCTCCATGGATGGAAGCATCACAACCCATGAACTCCAAGTGTTCAACCACACTGACAGTAAAAAAATATGTCTTCTTGCATTCAAACAAGATTTCCTGTATTTCAATTTGTGCCTGTTGCTTCTTGTCCTGTCACTAGGCACCACTGCAAACATTTACTGAACTCCATGAGGCTCCATCAGCCCAGTTCTCCAGCCTGTGGAGGTCCCTCTGCAGGGCAGCATATCCATCGGGTGTATTAGTCACTCTTCTTGGTTTTGTATCACCTGCAAATTCATTGAATGTGCATCAGTCCCATCTTCCAGGTACACTTTGTCTCATTATCCAGCTCCAACACTCCTGACTTTGATCAGGCAATAGGTTCCCCACAGCGATAGGTGAGGCTGAGACTCGGATTCTCCTGGAAGGGTAAAAGCACCTCATTGTCTGAGCTGGACCAGGCAGAAGAAGATGAGAAATGACTTTCCAGCTATGAAAGGAAAGGTGCTGCCTTATTTCCACAGAGTGCTGACTAAAGATGTGGAACTGACAGCTTCAGCTTGCACCCACCTATTCCTCCTTGCCACCAATTCCATAGTTCGTATGTTAAGGTGACAGTGACCATAATTGAGATGTTTTCTGCCTGCATGGCTACAACACGGCTTCAAATGGAGGGTTCCTGGTGGGCCAGGAGCTGGTGTGATCCCTTTGAAGTAGGTATGATATTTATCCACATTTACTAGATTAAAGAATACAAGGAACAGCTGCCATAAGCTTGAAGCTGCCGAGCACTGGGCAGCCTGGCATGGGTGAGAGCTGTGATTCCAACAGGTCCAGGGTGTTTTGGGACAAAACCAGACAGGCTGGGTATAAACCAGTCTGGTGACAACCTTACTGGGCATGTGGGATCTCCAGAGCATGAGAAATCACACAGCTGAAATGCAAAGGCAGAAGATGCAAATCTGTTGCCAGAGGAAGATGAGATGGGAGTCAAATGAATGATTCTCATGCCTGGAGAAGAAACTCAACAGGTCTGTGTGCCTCTCCTTAAGTAAAACTCAGCACTCAGAATGGGTGAGTTGAGCTCTTGTATTTTATAGAATCACAGGATGGTTTGGGTTGGAAAGGACCTCAAAGCCCATCCAATCCCACCCCCTGCCATGGGCAGGGACACCTCCCACGCAATCAGGTTGCTCAAAGCCTCATCCAGCTTGGTCTTGAACACCATTTTTCATGGGGTCCAACAGGGGAAGAGCCAGTCCTGGTAGATGACCTGACCCCATCCTGGTTGAACTCAAGAGGATAGAAGGGTCTGGAGAGCTTTCCCAGAGAGGGACTTCAGCACCTCGGATGTGTAAAGATACGTCAGAGGAATCCTCCCAGCCTGGCCTGGAGTCCAGCCACTGAGTCTATGGGGACACAAAAGACTGTCTGGAGGGAGAGAGGAATGTGCCCTGGGTGCTGTTTGTCTGGCATGTTGCTACTGTGAGTGCAAGTGCAGTAATTGAACCGTGTCAATAACACACCAACAGAGCATTTCCACCAGAAAATGGCATTTAAATGGCATTTTGTTGTAATAAAGAATTTCCATGGGAATACATTGATTTCAAGGAAATTTAATTTTGAAGGAAAAAAAAAAGAGAAGACATTTTGTGAGCTTTGAAAGCTCAAGCACCTCTATTGCAGCAAATATATCATTTGTAACTCTACAATTGACTTTATTTCTCAGCTTATTCAACACTGTGTAGTTATGCAATTTGATGGAAGCAGTTAGCTAATATCCAGAGTTCACCTTTGGCAGCTCTTTCCAACACAGAGAGAACTTGCAAGAGAGCCAGGTATTTCTGATGGGATTCATTTTATATGCAAAAATATTGCTGTAAATGACACTTTCCTTGAGATGAGTACTAGTTTAGCTGGAGATACTGATGCCACCAGAGTTCCACAAGTTCTACAAGCTTCTTTCTCCCCCCAACACACTGCTCTCCTCAAGCAGGCATATCATGCATGATGGCTGGGTTGAGCTCTTGGCTTTCATAGAATCATGAGTTGGGTTGGAAAGGACCTTAAATCCTATCCAGTTCCAACCCCCTGCCATGGGCAGGGGCACCTCCCTCTGGATCAGGTTGCTCCAAGCCCCATCCAACCTGGCCTTGAACCCCTCCAGGGATGGGGCAGCCACCACTGCTCTGGGCAACTACACCCTCAAAGCATTTCTCCCTCAGATCTCACCTCATCTCGATCTCCCCTCTTTCAGATGAAAATCATTCCCCTCATCCTACCCCAGCACTCCCTGATCAAGAGCCTCTTCTCAGCTTTCCTGGAACCCCTTTCAGTACTGGAAGCTGCTCTAAGCTGTCCCTGGAGCCTTCTTTTCACTAGGCTGAAAAATCCCTGTCATCACAGCAGAGGTGCTCCAGCCTGCAGACAATCTTCATGACCTCCTCTGGACTTATTCCAACAGTTCCATATCCTTTGTCTGCTGGAGATTCCAGAACTGAGGTCAGCTGAGGCTTGCTGTTGATGATTTCTGGTGGGGCTCCCCACCCTCACACAGGGAGGCCCACAGAGCTCTCTAATGAAGCAACATCCATTTAGCTCTTTCATGCACGGCTTTTAATTAGCCTTGCACGTGGCCCATGCTTTGGGCAATAGCTCCTGTTGGTTGCATAAGAGGAATGAATTCTTTCCCTGCTCGCTCTGACTGAAGGATGGCAGCAATGCCCAGCTTTTGCGGTGCTCTCCCTGACCATTTACTGAGCAAGAGGGTCCTTGTGCCTCTACACACTCTGCAACTTCCAACCCTCTTCCAGCCACATGGGTCTGGTTGCTTGAAGAGGTGGATTAAAGCTTTCTTCTCCTTTGGCAAAATGAGTCTGATATGTGTACAGCTGGAAGAACAAATCTCTGTCCTTTAGGGTGCTCACCCAAGCTTTTTAGGATGATATGAATAAGCCACCACTGAGCATAAATGCGTTAGGAAGATGTTTGGTCCACCCAAGCTAAGGACAGGTGATCCTGAAAGTCTCATCTGAGGAAAGCAGACAAAGACTCCAGCTTTTAAAGTGCCTGAGTTGCACTAGACCATGAGAAAGGGCAGCCAGCATATCTTGGTCATCAGGATTAGAATAAGGGGATTATGGTACCTGCTAAAGTCTCTCTGAACTTCAAAGGCTCATAGCACATCGTATTTTTAAACGCATCCTAGAGTAATTAAGCAAAGCAACTTTAAAAGAAAGGCATTTTGTCAGTTTGAGGAGCTCCCCTGGGGGCTTCCTTGCTGTGGAGAAGGTTAGGCTGATATTGGCAGGGAGACAGGCGTTTTACAAACTCCTCGCTGCAGCCACATCCTAGCTGTGATGCCGTCTGCCAGCGCCCAGCTCCAGGTCCTGGGAAAACACTCTGCAGCAGCCACTGAACCTACGGTCTTTGACACGAGACTTAGGCACCTGCCTATTCACAGCTCTCCATTCACCAGGGCAGTGTGGGGGCAAGGAGGGGGGCAAGCATTCATGCAGGGCTGTCAGTTTGATGGATGGATCCTGCTTGAGCCCAGCACTGCTAAGATTTGTACACATCCATGACAAGCTCCTGCTCTGAGCAAATGGCTGTTTGCTGCATAACCATGTTGAAAGGGGCAGGAACAGTCACCTCCCGTACTAGGCCAGGCTGAGAGAGTTGGGGTTGTTCAGCCTGGAAGAGAGAAGGTTGAAGAGAACTTAGAGCAGCCTCCAACACTGAAAGGGGCTGCAGGAAAGCTGAGGAGGGGCTCTTAATCAGGGAGAACAGGGCAAGGACAAAGGGGAAGAGTTTTCAGCTGAAAGGGGAGATTGAGATGAGATCGTAGTGAGAAATGTTTTGCTATGAGAGTGGGGAGGCCCTGGCCCAGGTTGCCCAGAGCAGGGGTGGCTGCCCCATCCCTGGAGGGGTTCAAGGCCAGGCTGGATGGGGCCTGGAGCAACTGGATCCAGTGGGAGGTGTCCCTGCCTATGGTAGGGGATGGGACTGGATGGACTTTGCGATCCCTTCCAACCCAAACCGTTCTATGATTCTGTGATGTTTCACAAGCACAGTTTGAGAATCACAGAGGTCAGGACAGGTTCCCCACCATTTACAATCCTGTCCGTGCTGATGATGCTGGGCTAGGAAGGTTGGCACCATCAGGACCTCTGAGCCCTGCTCCCCAGCAAGACTCCACAGACCTCTCCAGTCTAGCACTGAAATTCAGCCCAAGGCTGAGAAAATAGCTTTTCTGGATGATTTCTGATTTCAAGCGAGACTTCAGCATTTCATCAGGTAGAAGCGGCATCCTGCTGAGCTTTCTGTGACTCACTGTGCCACCCACTTCTTGAGGAAAGGGAATGTTATGTCTTTAATAAGCGAGCTGAGCACTGGAAATTGTTTGTGGAGTATTGATTGGTGTCCAGACTGCAGGGAGAAGGGATTTTCAGTCATTATCTGGAAGATGTCAGAGCCCTGAGACTGATCTTAAAACTCAACAAAAATAGAAATTATTCCTCTTGTTTTGTTTGGGGATTTTATTTCCTTTGCATCGAATTCTTGGTTAACATTTACAGGAGGCAAACTTGGATGCTGCTGCAGAGGGGGAGGTATGAAAAAATCAGAGCAGCAACGCTACAGTGAGCACACTTGGCCAGAGCAAGACAAAGCAGCCCTTTTCCTTAGCCCATGTTGTACAAATGAGATGTGTGAGTGCAACGAGATACAGGCTTTCTTCTTCTTTCTCTAGATCCACCAAGAAGAGACTGGTGCAACTGGTACCCCAGAGTGCGAGCTCTCCCTCCCTTCCTCGCTCCCGCAGGAGTGAGTCACAGAGAGCTCCTGTCCGGCTCCTCAGCCTCTCGCAGCTCCTTCCTGACCGCTCGGCTCACTCCAATTAGGCAAGAAATGTATGTGGGAATGAAAAGAGCTGTCTGCAGTTTCCAGCAGCTGTTAATGTCTTTGCTCTGCTCCCAAGATGGTTGAATTTGAATCGATCCGGCCGTGGAGCCCATGCTAAAGTTTGCACATCCTCACTTAATGCCTTACACCACGTTTTGGCCAAATCCCAAAGGCCAAGGACTGCTGCCCGTAAGAGTGGTGGGGGGACTGGCAGGGTCAGAGTGCGGAGGTGGGGAATCAGTGGTAGCAGCTCCTGGTCAGACATCTCAGGAGGAAAAATTCCCTGCTCCTGTTGGCAGAGGAGAGCATTTCCAACCAAGCATTCCACCTCTGCCCGGTCATTTTGCTTGAAACAGAACACTTAACTTTTTCAAAACCTATTTCTCATTTCCACCAGCAACTGGCTCAGATATTGACTGGTGGCTGGCATTTTACCCCAGAGCCTGATTAAGTTTTGTGTGATTAAGCAAGAAAAGAGAGATGCAGAGCCTTTTCAGAGGTCCCTAGAAGTCAGGAGAGACCCAAATCAGCCATAAGCAAAAGGTATGACAGGAAGATGCCAGGGGAGGGTTGGGTTGGGCATTAGGAGAAAGTTCTTTCCCCAGAGGGTGATGGAGCACTGGAACAGCTCCCCAAGGAAGCAAGTACCAAGTCAGACAATATTCCAGAAGCATTTGTCCAATGTCCTCAGCCCCACAGTGTGAATGTTGGGGGTGTCCTATGCAGGGACAGAAGCTGGACTCCATGGTCCTTATGGGTCCCTTCCAGCTCAGCACATTCTATGGTTCTATGAAATTTCCAATACAAAAAAAGCCTGCAGCTTTTGAGATCTCAGCATTTCCTTCTAATCTGAATTAGGAAGCTTAGGTAGAGCCAGACAGCTTCCCCTGGTTTCAGGGTTCCTTCAGAACCACCCAGCTCTGATCCAGCTTCTGCCCTTGTCACCTGGATCAGCTTGAGCATGCCATGGGGGCTGTTAGCAGGGATGGGTTGCATGTATCCTTGGGGGGCCAGAGCAGCTTTGCTGCTGCAGTTCCCATTTATTCCCAGCATCCTTTGGATTCCTGAGCTCTCTGAAGCTCCTCAAGCCTGCAGGTCCCACACCTCAGCTTGTGCTGCTCAATGTTTCTCTCCAAATATCCAGTTCCCCACCCTGCACGAGTGACCTGACCCTTAAGGCTCCTCATGCTTCTCCTTGAACCTCCATCCACATCTGCCACGCCCTAAAAGCATCACAAGTTGCTCTGGGAGGTGGTGCGATTTCTATTTCTCGGCGCTGCTGTGCAGATTTGTTGCTCACGCCTTGGGGCAGGCGGATTTCAAGCGCTGCAGTTCACAGAGCTCTGCCTGCACGGAGGAAACGCAGCGTTGATGGCCCTGGCATTTCTGCAGCACCCAAGCTCTCTTCCCGAGGAGGCAACCAGGCATTTCAGTTCCCTGCAAGCCAGAACAGGCTCTCTGGGATGGAAGAAGAGGTGGGGAACCTGCTCAAGGCAGGCTCTATGTACCCTTCCCTCCCCGAGCCACATTGCTCATCACACTGCCAGGGCAGCCTGAAGTGTAATAGCAATAACTCTCTACTATATAAAAAATAAATACAGAATAACAGTACCAATTTCTCCCTGCACGTGCGTGCACACCAACTCACACTCACCCACACGATCGATCCCTGTTTAATTAAAATACTGGCAATGACTGTCACGTGGGGGCAATTCTGCTGACTTGGGCACTTTGGGATTTTTATGCATCTATTTCTGCTTTGCTTTTCCATTAACTTATTTTTCCCTTTGTAATAAGGGGTTGTCAGTGTAATTTATACAGCAGTGCAGGAGGTACGGGCAGCCCGGGGAGCCATTCACAGCTTGCCAGGGATAAACACAATTACACATTTTTAAATGTCAGACTTCAGGAGAAGAAATGAAAAAGGTAAACGATATAAATCTCAGAGAGGGATCTGCTCTCTCTTTGAAGAACAGCTTCCAGCCAGGCTGCCGTGCCCCCACATCCATGGCACAGGCAGGTCCTTCCGCATCTCTGGGATGCGGAGGCATGAAGGAAGGGTCACAAGATACACGAATTGACAGCAGTGCTTGTGTTTCCCATATTAAAAGAAAACCTGTGAGAGCATCATGGCCTGGGATGCGTTCCCACAACCTGTCCCCTCCTCACCCACTGCAGGCCAGCATGCACAGGGGAGAGCCTGCGCCGCTCCCTACTCATTTCACAGTCAGCTGCTTTGATCTCATATGTGATTAAAAGAGGATAGTTCAGATGGATTAAATGAGAGCCACTTACATAATCTGTTTAAAATTCCAGCAGCACATATTCAGAGAAGAGGAGAGCAGCCACCAACTCCCACTTGTTTTGCAAGCTAGGTGGGAGCTTCCCTGCTGCTCCCCTACTCCTGGTGGGCTTGGGGCAGTATAGGAAACCACCCACAGGTGACAACAAATTTGTCTTCGTGAACCTGGTGCCTGCTAGAAAGAGATATGAAAGCTGAGGGTGGAGAGGGCAGGCTTATAATGTCCAGGTGTTCTAATGAAGAGCTGAGCTCTATAAAAATGAACATCATGAGGGGGATCTGGTCTTTGCTGTTGCTGTCTAAGAGGCTTCCAAGTGCTTGTTGGCCAGGGTATGTCTCCTTTCAGAAGCCTGGGGCAAACTTTGGTTTGTTGGCAAGGTTTCCTCATCTGGTTTCTCTTAGACTTGTAGCCTGGAGGAGGGAATGGGAGTGAGATAGGACCTGTAAGCAAAAAGGTGGAGCTGGAGGTCTCTGGAGAGAGCTTACAGGGATAGGAGGGAAGCTGGAGCTTCTTGTTACCTGCACATCAGATGAAGGGAGGCTATCCCGCTATTATGGAAACACAAAGGTCTTGGGCTGCAGAGGAAGGTAGTGCAACTTATGGGCTTGTAGGGGCCCAGAAAGATGCTGTTTGATCATCCAGATGCTTTTCTGTCTGGACTGGGAGGATGCTGTAGCAAAACAAGGTAAGGAGGTGGAAAGGGAGCACCTCATGGTGTGATAAGATGGGAGGGGACCTTGAGTTTCATGGCTTGCTTCCACACTTAGATGGCATGACTAATGGAAAGCTACGTAAACAGTCACAGCCAGTGTTGAAAGATTGGTGGGTGATTATGGAATTGTGGACTATTTCCAGGGACTGCGTAGGGGGAGCTGGAGGGATGAGAGGCGGTAGCAGATCAGGCTTGGGGCTGTCAGTGATAACTGGTGATGCTAATGTGTGCTGAGCCTTGAGTGGACAGGGGTCAGCACAGGAGGAGGAGCTCAGCCTCTGCAAGACTGTGTTACTGACCTTGGACCCTATGGATAGACACTGATGTGGCAAACCTAGAGTAGCCTTTGGCTTGCAGCTGTAGGCTGGGGGTGTGAGCAGGGAGCGTTGGGGATGGGCAAGAGTAGACAGAGAAGGGATCCAATGACCATTCTGTAAGGCTGCTGTGAAAAACTAGATGATGCAGCCCTTTGCAGAGGGGAGGAGATGCCTTGCAGTAGGTTGGGTGGCCTGGTGTTCTACAGAAGGGTTTGCTGAGGGAGGCTGGTCTGGAGACTAAAGCACACAGCAAATTAATAGGTGAGGTGGCTTCTTGGCCTTTCTGGAGGCTGTGAAACCTTTTTATAGGAATGCTCCTAGGAGTATCAAAAAGGCATGAACTTGTAACTGTTTGAACTTGAAGGACGCTGATGTGTTAGACAGTATTGACCACAGGAGCATAAAGGCCTGATCTTTGACCTGGCTTTGGAGATCGGGCTGCCAAGGGCATTTTGACTGCTGCTGTTACATCCCTGTAATACTAATCTGGGCTGCAATTTCTGGAGCAGTGCTTCTCCGCTAAGGCCATGCTAATGACTTTCTCCAAGCCTGCATGGAATCCAAGTGCTTCAAAGCGAAAGGGCCATGAAGGAATAAACAGGGTATCTCCCACCAGCTGGCTATAAACCATTAGTTTGATGGCTTTGTGCAGAGGCTGGAAGATGAAATAGGACTGCAGAAACATTATGCAGTGAACTCAACTTATTTACTAAGTGATAAAGGTTTTAACAGAGCTTCTGATGTAGTCCAACTTCAATCTAAATCCTAGTTATGCGTAGCACAGCTCATGCTTATGCAAAGGCAGCTGTGAATGATACCCAGCCCATTGCAGGTGCTACTGGGAAACTTCATTGAGGGTGAGAGAGCATGGTCTTCATTCTACACAATAGAAGGAGGTTTAAGGTGTCACTTGTATAGGAATGGAAACTTGGCTGGGGATGAGGCTGCTGAAAATGAGGCTTCTGCCACCAAAGAGCACAAAACCCCTCCCTAGAAAGAGTTTGAAGTTCAAAAGCAGGGAGATCTGGTGGAGACAATATTTCCCATGCTGTCTAAAGACCAGCAATGTGTTATGAACACCAGCTCTTCAGCTGGGGGATAAGTGACATGCACGGTTGCATTGAGCTCACAGTGGCCACTGCTTTGTGATATCTGACTGGCTTTCAAAGCAAGAAAGCTAGATCACATCCGATATCCCTCACCAGTAGTGTCTGAAAGTGGAGGTCCTCTCTGCTTGGTAGCTTCAGGGAGCATGAGGTATGTTAAGATAATGGTTTTGTTTACTCTAGAGCATTTTGATGTAGTTGGTTCTAGAACTGAGAGGTAGTTGCAGCAGAAGCTCACTCTGGGCACTTGTGCATTGGAAACTGCTTCACCAGTCTGGTGATGGGTGGAGTGGAAGGAGTCACGGAACCCAATGAAGTGTCTTGGCTGCTCTTGCCCACTGATGGAAGCACAGGTTTGTGCCCATGCTAATGCGGACTCAGACTCTCTGTCTGAGCCCAGGAAAGAGTAGCAGTTACCCCCCTGAAGAAAGGGGAGGTGCCAAGGTGGGTTTTACCTACGTTTAGATCTGGGCAGTAGAAAATATAAAGATGAGGGAGTAGTAATTGCTGTTGAGGGATTATATATGGGAAGCAGATGCATTCTGGAAGGGATGCTGCCTGTTAATCTGAGATGACTAGGGGGTTGTGCAGGAGGATTTGAGGTGGAGGCTAGTGTCTCCATGGATTGACACCACTGCAGATCCCCAGTGGAGACCCTTTTATGGTACCCAAGACAAACTTCCAAAGGTGGAAGATGTGAGCAGGGCAGAGATTGAATTCGCAAAGCTGACAGATCAGTTGGAAGATATTTGAATGGGATTAAGGGACACCTGAGGTCCCTGGAAACTAAACAGAAGGTTTGCAGACTGGAGACCCTGCTGTGAGTGCTTCCTGTCCTCTTGCTGTTGTAGATGCTCTTTGCCCCTAACATAAGCTGAAAGTTTGCCTTGAACCTGCATGCCAAGAGGCTAAAACCACTGAACATACAAGACCAGCACGAGATTTATTTTAAGCAGAGCTGAGAGAAGTGGTGTAAGGGGTGCGAGCTGGGACAGGGGCTCTTAGAGGAAAACGAGTTGGCCATCACTGAGTGAAAAAAAAGAAATGATTTCTCATTTGGCCATTCAGGCTGCCTGAACAGCCAGCTAGGTATTCCAGAATGCCTCTCCAGGTATGAGCACCTCTTGAGCTGGGTGCTTTTCATCTCTGCTGTTCAGCCTTCAGAGAAAACTCCCCAGTCATTAAGTTTAGGTCCCTGCTAGCAGAGAAGAAAGTCTCGTAGGATCACAGCAAAGAGCAGGGTGTCATTAATGAACAAACAAAGCAGCAACTACAACCAGAGAAAACAAAATGCTGGTCCCAGACAGCTGAGGTTGCTAGACAAAAAGTTTACTTGAGGAGGAAGCAAGGAGGCTGTTTACAGAGCTAATGCAAGGATGAAAGGGAGAAATGAAACCAGAGCTTTTTATGATACTGCTTGAGGAAAGACAAGGAAACAATGCTGGCAGAAATCAAGCTTGAAACACAAACAGCTAGTACTACAGTTGTCATAGCTGGACATAAAGCAAATGAGACTGCAGAGATGTTTGGAAATGAGTTTTCTGTTTGAAATCTCTGGCATCTTTGTAAACATAGAAGGATTCAGTCACCCAGGTCTATCCATTGGGCTTGACTCAATAAGCAAAGCCTGAGAAAATTCTGTGTAGAACAGGATCAGTTGAGCTGTCTGGGGAAGGATTAAAACCACTGGGTCACCAAGGCTGAGTGAGTGCACCCCAGGCAGTGGGAGGTGGGTTAGGAACAGAGGTATACTGGGTATACTGGGTGCAGAGGAAGGAGAAAGCTCATAAAACAGGCAAATACACAGCCTGTGCGGTGGAACAGAGTGGGCTGGAGAGGGAAAACCTCAAGTCCTGTTAACTGAGCAGGCGCAGCAAGTGGAGGGGCTGCAGCAAAGCCTCCTGCAAAGCTCTCTACCATAGAACGCTACACTTTGTTTTGGGAAGGTCAGACACTGGACTTCTCACAGGCTAAACCTGAGGACTCTTGATTCCCTTTGAGGGTGCGCTTGATCTGGACTTGCCAGATGACTCCACTATTGAGTTCCTTTATTTTTCTTTTACCAGTAGCATGACAAAACCCGCTCTTGTTCAAGTGACTGACCATTGGCTTGGGCTGGCAGGGAGAAAAATAAGTCTGGAGTTATTTAGACATACAAGTCCTGTCAGTTACTCCAAGAAACGTCTCCTCTCTAGCTGTCAAACACATTTAACTTTCTGTACTCTGTCGTCCAGAATCCCAAGAAAACCTGGTTGTTTGGGTTCTCCCTGACTTGCAGCTTCTCTGCTCCACTTAAAATGACAGGAGATATAGTTCTGTTTAAAATGTGCTTATTGTTCCGTGACTGATGTGACTCCAGAATCATGTGCAGCCATATTAGACTGAGGAGAAATAATCAATAGCTGAGATCATACCAAAATACATCCTGAATTCAATGGGCAAGCACAGCCTGTCTTCTCAGAGCCTTGAATTTTTACTGCTTGGCCCCAGCAGAAGTGGTGAATAAGTTTGTCTGAAAATTGTTCTCTTAGAGCAGCTCGAACCTCACCACCTAAAACAAATAAACGCCTCTGGTTTGATCAGAAGAGGCCTTTGTGTGCTTAAACATCTTGCATGTCTTCTTGCAAAGGAGTTACCTGTCTCTTATCCTAGTGTTATGTGTACATAAGACTGATATCTGCCCCAGAGGCCTTCAGACATCCTCTAGAAGTTGTACCTGCCAGGATAATTGACTTCTCAGGTCAAGTGCTCCATCCTCACATCCCACTGCTCGTGTCTGATGTGCACTGCAGTTCCGTGACTGCTTCTTCCTGGTGTTCTTTCCCAGGGTTTATGGCAGCTACACCTTTGAACAAAAAGTTAATAGCATGGCTCTGCAGCTCCAGTTGTTTCTTGCTATGCTCAGTCCAAGCATCTTGGTGGTCTTTTGTATTTTCATATGCCTGATCCTGGATTTGAAAATTTTCACTGTCATGCTCTCAAGAATTGGCAAACTTAGGAGCTCTCTCAAGTTGATTAGCTTTCCCTGATGCTTTCTTGCTTGTCACTTTTGCTTTATGGCCACCAGGTTCTCAAGGTCTGCTGGGAGGCAACAGATGTTTGCTGAAACGGACTTCAGATCCTGCTTGTCCTGCCATTATTCAGCATTTGTTTAGGAGCTACTGTAACCTCTCTGCAAGCATGGTAGAGAACCTTTCACTTATTCCATTGGATGGTGTCACTTTGATAGAAAAAATAATCCTTTTCAGGTTTATTCTGGGCTCTAATCCTGTCCTCCGGTATGTCTGCAGCTCCTCCTGGCCTTTATACCACCCAGTTTAATAAGCATTCTCTCCAGGACAGCATCCAGGTCACTAATGAAAAATTGAATACTATTAGACAGATGCGCTTTGGAAAAGCCTCCTTGATATCTTTCATTCTGACAATGAGTAATTCACTGCTCCTTTGCAAACCCAAGTTTCCCGCAAGTTTTATACTGGTGTCATACAAAATCTTTCCTGAATGTTTTTTTTTTTTTCCGTGTGTGTGTATTTGCTTGGAGGAGTTTACTGAAAGGTGGTCAAAACCCATGCTAAAATTGGTATATAGGGTATCATCTGCTGGTAGTGCTTACCTTGCTCCTTGTAACAGCTGTGGTAATCACTAAAAATGAGATACAAAGACTAAAATGTGGAAAAAGTCTGTAGTAAACTCTTTTGCCTGAGCAGCATCTGCATCAAACTGTTAGAAAAATGAGTCAAACTTTTTGAAAAGAGATAATTCCTACGGAATGCCTCATTTTATTTGACCAAGAAATCTCAAGAGACCTCTCCTAAGAAGCCTTCAAATATCCGTGCTGGGCATTTACTCGTTATGCATCCTCTCAGCTCTCACACCAAAGCAATTTTCTTTTCTTCAAATTTCATCTTAATGGTGGTTTATAGCATATGTTCACGGTGTTATTCATTAGCTCTGGGTAAATAAACCCAAAAATGAAGAGAAAACTTACAATAAATATGAACAGCAAAACACTGGTTCAAGAAATATTTGAAGGGAAGTGAAGCAGGGTATTTTTTTTCCTACTTGGGCCATTAGTGTGTTGTTTAGAAATCACTCAGCCAGTCTTGTTTACTTTTACTGACAGGAATTATGTGATTACGGCACATTACTATCCCAATTTATGGCAGAAAGGCTTGCTGGAGGGCACTTAGGTGGGGATTATGATCAGAAAGTTGACTGCACTTTTGAAAGATAAGACGTTGTGTGAGCATGGTGTGTTGTGAGAGCTGAGCCAAGGGGTGCTGCAGCAACAGGGTCCTTGTGTGTGTTGTCTTTCCTCGGGATGGAGCTGATCCAGATGTGGCTTGTCTGTGGGTATGGCAGAGCAGGAAGGATCTGGGAATCCAAAGTCATTGTTTATAGGCAGGTGAATCCCAACAGAATCACTAGGCTGGAAAAGACCCACTGGATCATAGAGTCCAACCATTCCCATCAGTCACTAAACCATGTCCCTCAGCACCTCATCCATCCATATTTTAAACCCCTCCAGGGAAGGTGACTCAACCCCCTCCCTGGACAGCCTCTGCCAGTGCCCAGTGACCCTTTGTGTGAAATATTTTTTCTGAGTCCAGCCTGATTTTAGAACATAAGGGAGAAAAAGGCCTGCTTGGGCCCTCTTCTAAGGGTAAACATTTACAACATAGCAACACTTTGGAATGACCTGTGCTTGTGTGCATGTACTGCTTAAGTTTTCTCCCATGTGCACCAAAGAATTATAGAATCACCAGGTTGGAAGAGACCCACCGGGTCATAGAGTCCAACTCTTCCTACCAATCTCTAAACCATGTCCCACAGTACCTCATCCACCCACACCTTAAACACCTCCAGGGAAGGCAAGCCAATCACCTCCCTGGGCAAGAAGGCTAAATGACCCCTGTGACATAGCCCAGCTCTCCAATTGGGAGGCTGAGCTCTGTCCCCCTGGGATCATGACCCCACCTCTTCAGTCTCTGTGCCTGTAAATGGGGCCAGTCTGTGAACCTCATTGACAGCAGTTCTGAATTGTGCATTATTCTCAAGAAATAACCTCTTCTACTCACTGTTTCGCATGTGGGGACTCAAATTGCCCTCCAAGAGCTACTTCCAATTTTCTTCTCCCTCAGAGTATCCCAGGATCAGCCAAGGCGATGGGTGAAACTGCTTGCAAATAACTCATTTCTCAGTAATTAAAGCCATTGTTCTGCAACAATGCTGTAGATTTTTCTAAGATATTATTATTTTTAAATCATTACTTGCAAACATATAATTTGATCTCTCCTATTAAAATGCACATCAGGAGATCCTGTCAGTGATTTCTCGTGGAAGAAAGTGGGAGAGGTGGGTTATTGCTGGAATATCATCTTCTGTCTCCACAGAATTAATTTGTATCAAGATGCAAAGTTAGAACATTAATTTGCTGCGTTTATTCCCAGGGGTCAAAACATCGCTGCGGAGAGCAGCTACAAGGTGGGGTTTGGGGAAGCATTGAGGCTTGGCACAGGCAATCCCTTGGGTGCCTGCAGCAGCACACCGGCTCACCTCTTGCAAAGCTAGGGGGTGGGTTATTCTGCTCTTGCCATGAAATCCTGTAACAAGGGTGTTGAAGGTGTTCTTTTTTTATATAATTACATTTTTGATGATCATATGGTGAAGTCAATCCACCTTTTTCTGCTCCCAGTGTAACGAGTGGCTCTTGGCCATGAGAACTGAGAGGCACAGATGGGAAGTTGAAGGTGTAGAAGAGGAAACAGGGGCTGGGGGTGCTGAGAGCCGTGTAGAATCAGAGAATGTCCTGAGTTGGAAGGGACTCACAAGGATAATAGAGTCCAACTCGTATCCCTGCAAGGAACAAACCCAACATTCACACCGTGGGGCTGAGGATGTTGGTCAAATGCTGCTGGGGTATTGTCAGGCTTGGACCTGTGACTGCTTCCTGGGAGCTGTTCCAGTTCTCCACCACCCTCTGTGGGAAGAACCTTCTCCTAATCTCCAACCTAACCCTCCCTTGGCGCTTTTTGCCATTGGTCACCATTAGATTGTTGTCTTTTAGTCAAGAAATTCTTGGTTTCTGTGGAAATCCAAAGAAATCATAAAATAATATTTTTTGTAAGCAGTAGCTTGAATTTAATTTTCCCTGAGTTCCAAGGCTTTTTTTTACTTAAATCGCTTCAAAATGCAGCAGGTGGTAAAATCTGCTTTATCTATGGGCATATGATTTGTAACAAAACAAATTGCTAATACTTGAAGGAAGTTTTTATAATGAGATTAGGAAGCTGATAGGTGTTCTGATTATCTCCTAGGGCTAATACTGGAAGAAAACTTTATTCAAAGAATGAAGCAATGCCATGTTTCTGTGGCTGGATGAGGAGCTAACAAAAGCCTAGAAGTAAAATTCATAGAATCATAGAATAACAAGATTGGAAGAGACCCACCGGGTCATTGAGTCCAACCATCCCTATCAAACACTAAACAATGCCCCTTAGCACCTCATCCACCCTGGCTCATGTTCAGTCACTGTTAACCAACACTCCCAGGTCCTTCTCCAAGCAACTTTCCAGCCAGACTTCTCCTAGTCTGTATCTGCTCAGGGTTGTTGTACCCCAAGTGCACAACCCAGCACTTGGCCTTGATAAACCTCATCCCATTGGTCTCAGCCCACAGATCCAGCCTGTTCATATCCCTTTGGAGCCTCCTGACCCTCCAGCAGGTCCACACTCCCACCCAGCTTAGTGTCATCTGCAAACTTGCTAAGAGTGCACTCGGTGCCTTCATCCAGGTCATTGATAAAGACATTGAACAGGGCTGGACCCAGCACTGAGTCCTGAGGAACCCCACTTGTGATTGGCCTCCAGCTGGATTTAACTCCATTTCCCACCACACTCTGGGCCCGGCCATCCAACCAGTTTTCCCCCCAGGAGAGTGTACGCCTGTCCAGGCCAGAGGTTCCCGTAGCAGAATGCTGTGAGAAACTGTGTCAAAGGCTTTGCTGAGGGCCAGGAAGATCCATCCACAGCCTTTCCCTCATCCAGCAGCCGAGTCACTTTGTCATAGAAAGCGATCAGGTTCACTTTCTAATGTAGCAAATCAGTGAAGTAACCTAGCTTGGCCAGTGTAGTTTCTCTCTTATTTGACTTTAATTTGTGATTAATGCATCTTTCTAACACATCTACCTGTGATGAACAGCTCATAATAACATAGGGGTTTGTAGAGGTCGGGTTTGACAGACAGTGAATTGTATTGTCAAAATTAGCTTCAACACTTATGAATATATGGTACTTTCTTAAAAAAAAAACAAACAGAAATTTAGATTAACTAAATAGTTGTGCTGACATTGGTGAGGATGAGTGTCTGGAAGTCTCTAGTCAAACTGACTGCTTGGAGCAGGACTCCTCATGCCAGACCAGGTCATGGTGTTGTCCAACCAAGCCTTGGAAACCTCTGGAGAGGAGCAACGTTACCCTGTGAGGAGCCTACTCTGGAGCCCATCACATTCCTGGCTTGTCTAAGGTCCAGCCTGAGCTTCCAAAGCTGTTATGTGCAGCTGTTTAAATATCCATCACCACCAAGAATTGTGTCTCCATCTTTCTGCCTGTCCTTCAGCTGGGAAAAGGCTGCTCAATAATCTGTGTGGGTCCCTTCCAACTCAGGACATTCTATGATTCAATGATAGTCTTGACCACACTAGACTGTCTTGTCTGTCTCAGCCTTTCCTCATATCCCATAAGCCACAGATACAAATCATCTTGACAGTCTCTGCTGTCTCATCTCCCCTTTCCCCATGTCCCTCTAACTTGGAGCCCTCAAACTGGATGTGGCCTCTCCAGCATTGAGATGTGTGGATGGCAACTTCTTGCAGTCTACTTGCCTTGTTCATCACAGTGCAGCCCAGAATGAGGTTTCTGTTATTCAGGATGAGTGAGCTGGAGGCTTGTTTGCCCTGGCAGCCTGTCAGCTCCCAGCCTGGAGTGATGCCAGGTATGATGACGACCCACATGCATAATTTTTCACTTCGTGTTGAACTCCATGGAGTTTGTTGGCCCCATCCTCAAGTTTCTCAAGGTCCCTCTGGATCAGAGCTCTAGTGTTTGCTGTGTCAATCATCCTCTCTAAATTAGTACTGTCCACAAATGTGCTGAGGGTGCGCTCTGTCTCATCAGCCAGGTAGCTGATGAAGATATTGAACAATATCAGCCCCAGTATTGACCCCTGAGGCACTCTGCTTATTACTGGCTGCCAACCAGATGTTGAACCATTGATTACCACGCTTTGAGCCTAGCGGCCCAGCCAATTTTCAAGCCATCTAATAGTTCTTTCATCCAGCCCGTACTTCCTCAGCTTCCAAATGAGAATGCTGAGGGAGACAGCGTCAAAAGCTTGATCAACCTGGCTGTGTTGAATTAGGGCCAAGTCTGAGGTTATTAACTGAAACAGCAGACATGCCTACACAACCAAATGAAGGAGTGATTGCAGTGTCTGCTGCTGTAACCATGCTGGCTCTAGGGCACAGTAACAATAGCATTAGCATGGGTATTAGCTCCTGCTAACAAGCAGAGTAAAAGCTCCTGAGGAATTGCATTTACGACTGCTGCTTTCTAGCAGAAACTAAAGTCCATGCTCCTGCATCTTGGCTCCTCTTGCCTATGCCAGTTTGCTGGAGTGCGGATGGGCACGCCAGCACATGCAGCTACAGTATCTGCTTTTGCTGCGTAATCACACCTAATAATTTTGTGCTGACGGAGCTGGCTTCTCGGGCACAAAGAAGCAACTAAAAACTGTATTTGAAATCATTATATGAAGAGACAAGCCTTGCGCCTCATGCTGACACCGGGCCCTTAGATGAGTGAGCAAATAACTGGGGAGATGAAGAATTCAGATGGGAAAATGAAGCCGTTTGGTATTTATCCACTTGTTTTTGATTTGCTAGTTCACATACATTTTAGATACTGTGTCCTCCTATTCAGATGGACTAATGCTGCCAGATGTATTATAAAGACTTATGGTGACAAACAAAGAAGAAAACATCTAATTGACCCACAATGACTGTTGCCATTGGTGTCAAATACATGAGAACAAAGCTGGTCAACTTGAATCACAAATCCTCAGCTGCTAGAGACACTTTACTAAAGACCTAAGACAGCTGCACAGTGCAATTTCTCTCACTAATGATTCTTAAATTAAGAAATTAACCCCCTTCATCAAGCATTTGGATTGTGCTGGAGTGGGAGACAGTAACAAAAATTGGACTGGAATCTGTGGTAATAGCAGCCATGGACGCTGCCAACAA
The DNA here is from genome assembly GCA_013389865.1 of Piaya cayana. Classification (NCBI taxonomy): domain Eukaryota; kingdom Metazoa; phylum Chordata; class Aves; order Cuculiformes; family Coccyzidae; genus Piaya; species Piaya cayana. The sequence goes on from WAAB01019713.1 coordinate 61,583, forward strand.
TACTTAGAACATTTGAGCCCCAGGGCTTGCAGAAATAGGGCAGTCCAGGCTGCCAGGGATGGCTTCTGTAAGGGAGGGGACAGCCTAGCCCTGAAGGTGTTGGTGATAGTACTTGTGTCCTGCTACACGTTTGCCAGACATGCTGGCCTTGTCCAGATGTTGTGCCATGATTTGGCATGCAGCTTAAAGCAACTCTCTTTCTAATAGTGTCTGACCATCTTCTGCTATCAGTGCATTGCTGGAACAACTCAGTGTGCAAATTTCAGCTGGAGCCTGCAGAAGCAGCACAGGTCTCACGGGATATTATGCTGGTTTTATGGCATAGAATCATAGGAAGTTTTAGGTTGGAAGGAACCTCAAAGCCCATCCAGTTCCACCCCTGCCATGGGCAGGGACACCTCCCACTGGATCAGGTTTCTCCAAGCCCCATCCAACCTGGCCTTGAACCCCTCCAGGGATGGGGCAGCCACCACTGCTCTGGGCAACCTGGGCCAGGGCCTCCCCACCTGCACAGCAAAACATTTCTTCCTAACATCTCATCTCAATCTCCCTTCTTGCAGCTGAAAACAGATTTCCTTGTTCTGTACCTGCACTCCCTGACTGGGGGCCCCTCCATGTCCAGCACGAAGTGCTGCAGTGAAAAGACACTTGACTAGCTTGGAACCTGTCAGTATGTTTTGTTAAACCATCTAACGCTCTTTAATGATCTCATAGAGTGAGTTCATATCAGACCTGTTGTTTTTCAGCTGGTATTAGAAGTCCTAACACCAAGGTTCTGTATCATTAAAAGGTGACCTTGCCAAGCTGATTGCAACATGCAGACTGCAGGAAGATGTGCTGGGGAGGGTTAGGTTGGACATTAGGAAAAGGTTCTTTAGAAGGTGGTGGAGCATTGGAATAGCTCCCAGGGAAGCAGTCACTGCACCAAGCCTGACAATATTCCAGAAGCATTTGGCCAATGTCCTCAGCCACATGGTGTGGATATGGGGATTGTCCCGTGCAGGGACAGGAGTTGGACTTGATGGTCTTTGTGGGTCCCTTCCAACTCAGGACATTCTATGACTGAATGAAGCTTTTGTTAGGAAAGCACCACAGCAGCAACAGGACTTGGCTTCAGCAGCTTAGCGGATGAAGGGTCCTGTGCAGCCATGTGTCTATTCCCCTTCACATGAAAAATTCATGCTGCGTGCTGGGAGGCATGGTAGGCATGAAGGGGCTCTTTGAGCCCTCTCCTGAGTGAGTCCATTTCTCGTGGCTTCACAGGCTAAGCCGAACTGAGCTTAGGGCTGACTTGATCACTGAACCCTGTGATTCAAATAATTGCTACTAGTCACGTCACGGTCTCATTGAGTCCTGTCATTGCCTTTGATTTGACTACCTTTGAATGTGAGCTTGAGATCAGTGAGGTCAAAACGTTCCAATATGACAGAAAACTTCAAAGCTCTTGGAGAATCTGTAAATGCTGATGGATCTTGGGCTGTGTCCTTAGACTGCCTGTAAAATGCTCCTTATTTTACCATTTCATCTTCATGTTCTTTCTAAAGATGCTCTGAGAGGGTGATGCCTGGAGATATTTTCTTTAGCTTTTTCTAGATGCTCTTCCCCCATCAACAAGAAATGTCTGATGTGTTTATTTTTGTGTGTGTGATCTTCCAATATATTACTTTTACTCCTTTGAAGGAAAAGTCATTGAATTTCTTAAGAGTTCATGGCCCTCCCGTCCTTCTGCAAGAACTTTTTTTCTGTCCTCTCCAGTCATTTGTAGACTGGTATAACTACTTCCATTGAATCAGTCACAGATTCATGGAATGGTTTGGTTTGGAAGGGACCTCAAAGCCCATCCAGTTCCAAACCCCCTGCCATGGGCAGGGACACCTCCCGCTGGATCAGGGGCTCCAAGACCCATCCAACCTGGCCTTGAACCCCTCCAGGGATGGGGCAGCCACCACTGCTCTGGGCAACCTGGGCCGGGTCCTCCCCACCTCATAGCAAAACATTTCTTCCTAAGATCTCATCTCAATCTCCCCTCTTTCAGCTAAAAACATTCATTTTCATCCTATCCCTGTACTCCCTGATCACAGAATCATAGAATAGTTAGGGTTGGATGGGACCTCAAAGATCATCTAGTTCCAACCCCCCTGCCATGGGCAGGGACATCCCACTGGATCCGGTTGCCCAAGACCCCATCCAACCTGACCTTAAATACCTCCAGGGATGGGGCAACCACAACTTCCCTTGGCTACCTGCTCCAGTGTCTCACCACTCTCATGGTGAAGAAATTCTTCCTCATGTTTAGTGAAAATCTGCCCTTCTCCCGTTTATACCTGCTGCCCCTTGTACAATCACCACAAGCCCTTAAGAGTAGTCACTCCCCAGCTTTCTTGTAGGCTCCTTTCAGGTAATTGAAGGTCACTATAAGATCTCCTCTGAACCTTCTCTTCTCCAGGCTGAACAAGCCCAACTCTCTCAGCCTGTCCTCATAGGGAAGGTACTCCAGGCCTTGGACCATCTTTGTAGCCTCCTCTGGTCCTGTTCCAACAGCTCCATCTCCTTTTTACATTGAGGATTCCAGAACTGGACACAGTATTCCAGATTAGGTCTCACAAGAGAGCAATAAAGGGGCAGAATTACTTCCCTTAACCTGCTGACCAAGCCACTTTTGATACAGCCCAGGACACGGTTGGCTGTCTTGGCTGTGAGTGCCTGATAAAGGGCCTCTTCATGCCTTTTCCAAGAATTCTCTTGTATTCACCAGTTTTAACAGTTCTGTAGTACTTTGAGAGATTCTGAAAGAGCAAAAGTCTGCTGAATGCAAAACCTTTGGTATTTCCAACCTTTTCTTTGTTTCTGTCTAGGTCAACACCTGTTTGGGGTGCAATGCTCAGCACATGATGAGCTACCTTTCTGGTAACTCCATGCAACTACTTTGCTTCTCCTTGAGGCCAGCATATTATCTGCTGTGTCAGATGTGACTGAGATGCCAAAACTTATTAATTACCTTTAAAAAAGCTTACACAGGGCTTTGATTTCATAAATGTGCAGATTTTTGTGTTTTCTGTGATTTCTCCTTTAACATCACATTGGTTACAGCACATTGTGCTAAGTTTTTATTTCTCTTTGGAGTCTGGGACCTATCCTTCACAGTAGTGGTAAGATTGAACTATTGCCACTGAATAATGCTCACAGAGGCAGCATTCTATAATCCATACTGCATGAGGGTTTCATTTGAAATGCGGAAAGGTGCTGACTATTTTACACTCATTTTCACCAGGGACTACTGGCTCATCGCCTCTCCTTGCAAACATGCCTCGCCTCCACATATGTGAGCTTTCCTCGGGTTAATGGTAAAGTCAAGCTGATTAGTTCTTTCAAAGTGGCTAATGAAAATATTGGAGGATGGGTTACTTCAGAGATGCCTGGAAAACGATAGTAGCGGCTCCATTGTGTATTCAGAGATTTCTTTTCTGTATGATCCTAATAAACATGTGAGGATGTTTGGTGCTTTGCATCCTTATGGATTTTCACATCCTGGGAGACCAGGATGGATCTGTAATTCCCTTTCTACTCCAGTCTCAAGTGTTTTCTTAGACTTGAGGAACTTCATAGAATGCCCTGAGCTGGAAGGGACCATCAAGTCCAACTCCTGTCCCTGCACAGCACAACTACAACATTCACACCATGGGACTGAGGACATTGGACAAGTGCTTCTGGAACATTGTTAGGCTTGGTGCTGTGTCTGCTTCCTTGAGGAGCTGTTCCAGGACTACACTACCCTCTGAGGGAAGAACCTTCTACTAACGTCCAATCTGACCCACCCCTGGCATTTACCTGCCATTCCCTTGGGTCCTGTCATTGGTCACTGGAGAGAAGAGCTCAGTACCTGCTCCTCCTCCTTCCCTTGTGAGGAAGATGTAGACAATGATGAGATCTCCCCTCAGTCTCCTCTTCTGCAGGCTGCTTCTTACACTGTGTCCCCTTTAGCACTTTTGTTGCAGACTCTTCTTGCAGGACATGGACATTGCACCTGTCCACCTGGCCTTAGGTTTTCCTGTGTCTGCAAGACTTGCCACCAGCCACACCTGCATCACCCACACAGCAATTCCTTGGAAGGTTTTTGGCTTTCTGCCTCTTTCCTTTCCCACAGATCGCGCCACCTGTTTCTGGAGTTATACTTCCATTTACCTGTTCTTGAGACTTTTTCATTATCTCTCACGTTATACATTACCATTGTTGAGCGAGACCACGAAACCACAGGCTTTTCTTCAGAACTGGAATCTCTTTTCAGTCTGAAGAGGTGAGCCAGTTTGGATTGACTGAGGCTTCTCTCGACGTAGCTCCCTTCAGCCGGCAATGAATAGTCTGCTCTGCCTGCCTACATTTCATCTTTTCTTTTTTTCATTCTGGGAAGGAATGAGATGTTGTCTTAAATCCTTGCTGACTGCTTAAAATTCTCCCACATCTTTGGAGTGTTTAATTATTCCCCTTCAGGAAAGGGTTTAAATTGACTGACTTCCTTTAAGGCTGTGATTTCACATGTAATGGCAGTACCGCTTAAATTATTACAGCCTGGCTCTCTCCCTCGTGCAGCTGACTGACCTGGGAAAAGCACCACTTCAAACCCAACTTTTTCTCCTCCAGCTGGGTTTAATCTGTTGGGCTACCTTGCCCTGGTCACTCCCTGGCCACAAGGATGCAGCAGGGCAGGGGCACAAAGCATCCTCCCGCAGCGGAGGTGCCGGTGGGTGGTATTCTGGTCTTAGTTTCACAGAGCGTGGGTGGTATTTTGGTCTTAGTTTTGTCTCAAGCTCCCTTCACCAGGGGGATTGCTGATGTTCATTAGCAGCTAATTGGTGCTGGCGAGCTGTGACTTTCACCCCACAGTTTCACAGCTACTCTGGTGCCAGCAGCTGATGCTTAATTGCTAAGTCTGAGTGAAGCCGTGGGTTCACAGAGATTGCCCGAGTTCTGTTATCTGCCTTTGCTTGACAATTACATGCAGTTTTGATTAGTAAAATTTTGATGGGTTTTACTGTTCTATTTCTTTGATGTTTCGAGGAAGCTTTCGCTGCTCTGCTGAGCCGCTCTTGTAAAGCGTGCCAGAGAATTATTTAGGCACAGGAAAATAGGAAGACTATCTGGACCAACACTGCCCAGTGAGGCTGTTTGCAATCCAGATTTGTGTTCCCGATCGTTGCTATCTAAGGCACAAATTATGGCTGGCATATTTTGCCCACGAACTAGCTTTAGTTTGTTGATCTGCCTGATTGAATCAATTTTGACTATAAAATTGCACACTTTTGACTTCCTAATCGATTTGCGTGTGTATCTCTGTGGGATCCTCAATACCAGGAGGATGTTGTGGAGCTGGAGTGTGTCCAGACAAGGGCAAAAGGGAAGGGAAAAAGGCCTGGGGAAGGATCTGGAGCCCATGGGTTCTGGGAGCAGCTGAGGACCCTGGGGCCCTTTACCCTGTAGAAGAGGAGACTGAGAGGAGACCCCATTGCTCTCTGAAGTGCCAGTAAAGAGGGTTGGAGTGAGGTGGATGCTGAGTTCTTCTCCCAAGGAACAAGAGATAGGATGAAAGGAAATGGTCTCAGGTTGTGCCAGGAGAGGTTTAGATTGGATATTAGGGAAAAATTCTTTACTGACAGAGTGGTGAAGCCCTGGAAGAGGCTGCTGAGGGCAGTGGTGGAGTCCCCATCCCTGGAGGATTAAAAAAAAAAGTGTAGATGTGGTGTTTCAGACTTGGTTTAGTGGGCATGCTAGCATTGTGTTGGTGGTTGGACTGGATGACCTTAGAGGTCTTTTCCAATCCTAATGATTCTATAATTCTAAATGTGGAAAAGAGAGGTTGCTGCTTCTAGCCTGCTAGTTAGCACAGCTCAAATGCTGCATTTTCTTCTCAGTTCCTCACTTGGTAATTCCTTACATTTTAGTTATTGTTTTTCCTTCTTGGCTGTACACAGGTCTGATATTTTCATAAAGCTTCCTATCACAGCGACAAACCAGGAATGGTCCTCAGTGGTGATGGTCAGCCTACAGACTGTAGGTAGGTGGAATGTTCAAATCCCTGCATGCTCTGCCTTGTCCTTGATATTTCTGGTTATCGTGTCTTATTTTGTGATTTACAGTATCTGTGCACAAGCTCTGTCTCTCTTCTCTGCATTCTGCTGAAAGAGGAAGGTTTAGTCTAAATATTTACCTTTTCCATACAGCTGTTGTCACCTTCTGTCCCATCCTTTAGGTGATGGGACTTCATCTGGCTCTTCTGCACCTCCTGGCTTCCCCCTGCCCTGTGCCTTTTCAAGCGTCGCTTGCTGTGGCTTGTCCTAATTTGGGTGAAAATAGTCCTCCAGCTCCTGAATCCCTTGTCCCCAGGACAGTTGATGCTGTAGGCCGTGTGGCACGATGCTCTCCTGGTATTGATATGGGGCAGACGTCTATCCATGTTTTTACAGAAAGGGTCAGTGGGCACTGGAACAGGCTGCACAGGGAGGTGGTTGAATCACCTTCCCTGGAGGTGTTTAAGGCACGGGTGGACGAGGTGCTGGGGTTTAGTGATTGATAGGAACAGTTGGACTTGATGATCCGGTGGGTCGTATCCAACCTGGTGATTCTATGATTCAATGTCCTGCAGGGCTGGACATTTCACTGAATGCCCTGGCTGAGCCTCCTGCGCTCTGTGATTCTGGGCACCTGGGTGACTTTCCTGGACAAGGAAACACAGGTGGAAAAGCAGGAGCCACTGGCCTGAGAACCTGCAGCTGTGAAGAGGTTGGATTTTTATGTTTGTTTTGTGTATATAATAAGGAATTCCATGTTTATTACATTATAAAAAGATGATTTCCCTCTGCCCTGCTCTCCCAGCACCTTTGTGCAGAGGTGCATGCAGCTTTTCCTCTGCCAACTTTCATAACAGAAGCCTTGAGAATTGCTTAGCCCAGCTTCTTAAATCTAAAGCTTTGCTTTATTTCATGTTAAACTTGTGAAATCCTGCTGCCAGGTGCTCAACTTGTTGAACTAGAGAAGGGATTTTTTTTGAAAATCGTGACTTTTCTCCATGACTCATGAGTTCCATGAGCTTCTCCCCACATTGTTAATGGCCAAACCCAAACTGGCTGAGCCTAAGACCTGAGAGAAGTCTGAATTCTCTCTAGCAAATGCTGCATGAGATTAGCAAAGTTCAAAGGCTCCAGCTTGAAAGTGTCCTGTAAGACGCCGTTACACACAATTAAAGATAGATGATGACATTTTAGAAAGAAACAATAACAGAGTTGAAAGCTTTTCTTATCTGCAGCTCTGGCTGTAGCCAGGTGCTTGTGTCCCTTGCTGCACTCCCCACCACTGCTCCCCTTGCTTAGGAAAGAAGCTCTGAAATTCTCTTGCGTTTATGTCCATGGCTTTATGGAAAGCTGCATCTGACTCCTCTCCATGGTCCTACCACCCCATGATGAGGTTCTGACAGTGAGCTTGTCCGGAGGACTTTCATATATAATACGTAACTAGGGGGTAGATGAGGACAGGACAGTCCATGGCCCTGCTGCTCTCCAAATCCAGATGAGGTGCAGAGCTGGGATTCAGCAGCACATGCCACATGGTAGAAGGACATGAGAGCCACAAAGCTGGTGGAGGATTTAGAGGGGAAGCTGTACGAAAAGCAGTTGAAGTCACTTGGTGAGTTCAGCCTGCTGAAGAGGGGACTGCAGGGAGGCCTCATTGCACTCAGTGGCTCCCTCAAAAGGGGAGGAGGAAACGCTGAGCTCTTCTCCCTGACCACCTACCACAGGACCCAAGGGAATGGCAGGAAGATGCCCAGCATAACACTCCCCAGCACATGAGGAGAAGGTTCTTCCCCCAGAGGGTGGTGGAGCACTGGAACAGCTCCCAGGGAAGCAGTCACTGCACCAAACCCGACAATATTCCAGAATCATATTTGGATGTCAAAAACTGTCCTGGTCCCAGAGCAAGTGTTCTCACCTGAACATTTGTGGAAGAATCTGGTTCTTAGTGCAGAGAGGAGGCTCACCAGTGTGTCCTCTCAAAGCAGCTCCTCCACCTACCTCAGGTCTGGAACAGACCTGTGAGGAGGAAACTTAGTGAGCTAGGAAAGGAAAAATTAAGTTCATAGAATCATGGA
>WAAB01019714.1:0-202985 GCA_013389865.1 Piaya cayana
TGGGTTAAAAAACATCCCCGTGGGAGGCAAATGCAACAGCCCGTGGGGAAGCAACAATTTCGAGGAGCGAGAAACCGCTGCGGCGCTCGCCGTGGCCCCGGGCCCGGCGGGAACCACAGAGTCACGGAGCGGTTTGGGCTGCGAGAGACCTTAGAGGCCACCCAGTTCCAGCCCCCCGGCCACGGGCACGGTCGCCCCCACTGCCCTTCCCAGGGTGGTGGCTCAGAACCCCTTCAACGCGGTGTCCCCTCGGGGCCGCCACTCACCGAGAGGAGCAGAAGGAGGAGAAAGAAGAAGCGGAGGGGCGGCACGGGGGGCTCGGTCACAACCCCCATGCTGCCGCCGGCGGCGACGCGACTAATCCGGCTTCCTGGGGACGGGGCCGGGCAGGTAGGGAGCCGGGAGGGGCGTGGTCGGAAAGGGGGAGGGGTCCGAGGCCTCTTTCCACCACCACCCCGCCCCCTCTCCGACCACGCCCCTCCCGGCTCCCCGCCCGCAGGACCAGAAGGGAGCAGGGTTCTCATTGGACGGAGCCAGAAGGGGCGGGGTCAATAGGGGCGTGTCCGGAGGGGCGCGGATTCCGAATGGAGAGCGGCACCGAAGGGGAGTGGCCAGAGAGGGGGCGTGGCAATAAACGGCAACGTGTCATTATAAAGGGGCGTGGTCAGAAAGGGGGCGCGACCATAAATTAGAAACGTGTCTATAAAGGAGGCGCGACCATAAATTAGAAACGTGTCTATAAAGGAGGCGTGGTCAGAATGGAGGCGTGGCCCGCAGGTGCGGCACAGCTCGGCTTCCGGCGTATACCGGAAGCGCGTCCCACGTTGCTTCCGGGCTCTGGCGGCTGGCGGTCATGGCGGGGCTGGCCCGCACGCTCGGCATCTTCGGCGGCTTCGTGGCCGTGGTAGGGGCGGCGTTTTACCCCATTTATTTCCGGCCGCTGCTGCTGCCGGAGCAATACAGTGAGTCCGTACGCGGTGTGGCGGGGAGCGAGTTTGTGCCCCGGCCGGGTTGGGTGTGCTGGGAGGTGGGTAACTCCCCAGAGGCTTTCTGCTCCGCTAGGGTTGATTAAAACATCGATAATAATACTCGTAGTGCTCTTGTTTCAAGTTGTTGGCCGTCAAGTGGTTGCAAACACCCTTTAGGTGTCTTCAGAAGTGGTTAAGGGGGTTTAGATGCTGCTAAGTTACAATCAGGGGGCTGCAGCACCTCATTTATAAGAAAGGCTGAGGGAGTTGGGGTTGCTCAGCCTGGAGAAGAGAAAGCGCTGGAGAGACCTTATTGCAGCCTTTCAATACTTAAGGAGGGTTTATGAGAAAGGGTCTGTTGTGATAGGTCACAGAGTAGTAGTTTTAAACTAAAAGTAGGTAGAGTCAGGCTAAGTAAAGGAAAGACATTTTTTATAATGGACCTGGTGAAACGTTCTAGCAGGCTACTAAGAGAGGTAGTAGAAGCCCTGACCCTATAAACATTTAAGGTCAGGTTGGAAGGTGGCTCTGAGCAACCCGATCTAATGGAAGATGTCCCTGCTCACTGCAGTGGGGGGTTGGACTAGATGACATTTAAAGGCCCCTTCCAACCCAAACCATTCTATGACTGTAAAACTTGTTTGAGAAATTTTCTAGGCACAGTTTAGGAAATAAACTTAAAACATGATAACAGATTCTTTACTGGCTAGAGCTGATTTGTTAGAGCTGGTCTGCAGTTTTTTTCTGAAACTGGCAGCTGCAGAAAACACCGCTTTCCTTCCAGAAATACAGAAAACTCACCAAAACTCTTGACCAACTCTGTAATGAGCGAGTTCTTGAGCACTCAGGCTTTGGATGTGAAGGCTTATTGGCTCCAGGCAGTTGGTCCTTGATGCAGGACTGGTAGGGACAGCACCCGTTGCTCTTAGACTTCTGTTAAATGCCACCAAAAGGAGTGGAGAAAAGTTTTGGTGTAACCGGGTTCACCCTCTTGCTTTAACTTTTATAAAGTTATGCAAGCTGTTGTCATTAGCCCGAAGATGGCTGTGGTTAATCTGCTGAGGTAGCTAAAGAAATTTCTAGGAAGCTAAAAAAATAAAAGGAAAAGGTTAACAAATTTATTGATCTTCTTGGAGGGACTTTAGCCTTGCATCAAAGCTGAAGTAAAATTTAACTTGCAAGCAAGTTTTTATTTAAGGAAGCCATGTTTGTGAAGTTGGAAACTGCCCACGAAGTTAGATTTTTTGCTCTGTATTCTTGTTTAAAAACCATCCTTGTTTTTTGTGGGTTTTTTCTCATTTGTGCTTATAATGCACAGTTATCAAGTTCTTAAGCTTGCTGTTTAATATTGGATTCTAAATTTTGCCTACTGCATGCTCTCCTTTGACCACACCTGTACTCATTTCCTATGTGCTTTTTCTGATGCTCATCACTGCGGTATGAGAAGCACAAAGATTCATTGTCACGATACTCTTGACAAGAACACGGAATTTCTCACTTGTGGTACTTGAGTGTTTTAAACTTTGGGATATGGAAGATTTGATTTTTCAGAGTGCAGTCTATTAAGTTGCATGACAACAACATTTCTGAAGAAGCTCACACCTCCATTGGCTTGAGCTGTGGGAAACCCTCAGTATTTCTGCATTTGGGATGCTAGGTCTGAAGTGTTAGACATTTGGATTAACGACACATACTAATCTTGCAAAAGGCAAGAATGGATTTTGGCTCTCTGGAGTGACAGTCAGCTATGTAAACATGAAATACTGTCTTTCCTTAATTTTGTCTTTCCTTTGTATCGCTCAAATTCTACAAAAATGAGGCACAGTATATTAAGGAAGACTTTTCTGCTCAATTCTTACAAATATTCAGAGAATTCCTAGCAGTTTAACAAACAAAATGGAAGATGCTTGGAAAAGCTGTATGTAATCGAGTTGTTAAAGTGTACTTTAAATTGTGGACACAGGGGTTTGACTTAATTTCATACAGAAGTGCTATAATTTTATAGGTTTTTAATACTTCATCTTGTGGCTTTGATGATTCTATTTTCCTCTCTGTAGCTTTAGAAAAGACTGTTTACTCATATGAAACCTATAGTTTAGTGGCTGTGTTGAAACCTTCAGCACAGCCCTCTTCTACTTGGATCAGTTAGAACAGCGGGTTGACAAGTGCTATTTTGATTGGGACATTTTCACAGTAGATTTTTTCATTTTGCTGAACAATGAGACACTGCTCCTTCTTTATTCTATAAGGTGGTTGTCCTCTCATCAAGACTGGCTCTTCCTTATTGTCCTTTTTTTTTTTGGCTTACCTGTTTTCCAAGTTGTTTCCAGGCCCCACCCCAGTCTCCCTATTGACTATTCCATCTCATATTTCTCATATGCTGCTTCTCTGCTCTGATTTCTTTGCTGACCAGTTAACAGCTCTTTCTGTTCTCCCCACTGTGTTCCAAACACCTCAGACTGATTCTTATTTTGATCTCTGCCTCTCTTCTGATCTTAGCTTCCACCAAAGGCTAAGTGTCTTTCTCTTCTGTGTCACAGAAGTTAAGTCTGATTTATTCTGTTTTCTCTGTATGCATTTTGTACTTTTTCCTTTGAAATCAGGCAGTTCCTTGAGATTTTTTTATCTGCTAAAAAGGATGAAATGGCAGTTACCATGCTCAATTAACAGAACTGGAGAAGCTGGATCTGCCTTTAATGCCTGGCTCCTGTGCAAGCAGAATCAATTACCGTGTGTATGCTGGGCTCCAGCAGCATTAGGCTTGCACCTAGAGGCCTGTAGTGCCTGTGTATTCTCAGTGGGAGAGGATGCTGATAAATTTCAGTTTTAAGGTGAGCTTAGGTCTAAGTTTCCCCTGAAAATGTGTGCCCTACGCTTTTTTGTAAAGGCTTATAAAGTTCAGTGATATGGGTAAAAGGCTAATCCAGCTGAGCTTGTACTTCCTGCTTCAAGGTACCACAGCAGTAAAGCACTGAACTGGAAGATAAGAGATGGCCTTATTAAAAAGGGGAAATGATCATTTTTGTCCATTTCTCTTCTTGGAAGTAATTGAATCTTTTAAACAAAAATGAAAAGCCTGAGACAGACCCTTTGTATGAAAAATATCCCTTTGCTCCTTTATTTCATGAAGTATACAAGTACTAATTTTGTAGGTGCTGTCATGAAATCTACTTGTGATAGGAAGCAAGATCTTTCAGGGCCTGAAAGTGGAGATAAATGATTGTGGAAAGAATTACTCTTGTGAAGAATGTTGTATTGAGCCTATGAGTGACATCTCCTGAAAGTGCTAGTCGTTCCTTAAGTGATGGGATTGTGGCAGCTAGTTTGGCATCTTTTATTAAACAGCAGTCATTACTTTAAGATGATTATCTTCTTGTTCATAATCTCTCAAAAGAGACTACCTATTAGTTTCTCAGTGAAGTGTGAATACTTAATTCACATTGTGTAGATGTGTGTTTTGATACTTGTAGACTGACTTGTACTGTGTAGCATCCAGAATGAAGAACATTTTCAGTATTATTTTATTGCGTCCGGTCAAGATGTCTGGTATTTACTTTTTTTTCAGTAGTGTCCTTTCTGTTCTGTTTTGCAGAGAAAGAACAGTCGATAAACCGAGCTGGTATTGTTCAAGAGGATATTCAGCCTGCAGGTATACTTGATTCATACATTTGCTTTGATTTAAAGAACATTTTGGAGTATGACCTGAATATTTATATGGATTTAAATAATACAGTGAAGAATGCATTCAAAGAATACATATATGATGCACTTACCATGAAAAGGTTTTTTTCAAGCTAAATTCTTCTCTTGAAAATAATGGGTTTAATAAAGCTTGTCTTAAATGGACTTAACTGGCCAAATAAGTAGCAGAGATTCTGCTGTCTACACACTTTCTTAATCAGATACCAATTTCCACACCAGACATAAACTTCTGAACCAGCTTGGAGCAAACTACGACGATGGGCGGAATGGGCTTCAGCTGTAAAAAAAAACCACCTTATTTCACCCTGTTTTTGTAGAATACTGCTTTACAACTCAGCTGAGGCTCAATTTATGAGCTCTTTGTCAGTACCTTCCAGTCTCATGGCTGGAGGTGTAAGGCAGAAATCCACTATGCATAAAGGAAAACTTGGAATGCAGTGCTAATAGCTTTTTAATCCCTACTGTAACCAGTAAAAGGCATAGAAAAGCATGCGAGGAAAATAAAATTGAAGTGTGGCAGACTGTCTAGGATAGTTCATTGTTTCGTAGTGTCTGGCCATGTGTTACGCAAGATTGGCACTTCTTTGTTGAAAGACACAACAGTGCTTGTCTTTATCAAATAATTCATATTTGAGTATATTAAAGGGTGATGTATTAATATTTTTAGAAAAGCTTAGTATCAGCAGCAGTTAAATCATCAGTGCAGGACTTAACTTTCCAGGAAAGTGGTGAAATGCTGAAGAGGAGTAGGAGGGGTGTTGTGAAATTTGGAGTCTGGTAAACCTGCCTTTTCAATTAAACATTAAAGATGATTGGACTGGCTCATTTATCCAAGATGTAGGAACAACTTTTAAATCTAAATTTAGCTGCTGATTAGAAGTTACGAGATCCACTAGTTGAAAGTGAAAGCTAGACAAATTCAAGTGCATGGTGCAATTCTAGATGGTTGGTCCAACAATATTAAAACCCCTTGCCTAGTGGTGAGATAGATTTTTCCATTTTCTGAAACTTAAGATCGAGATAAGGTTGCCTTCCAAAATATTTTTGCAAGCTTCAGCAGAGCTATGAGTTCACTGTAGAAATTGTCAGGTTCTTCCATTGCTTCCTACACAAGGCTGGAGTAGCAGACCAATTTTTTTTTTTTTTTTTCCCAACAGCCTAGTTATGAACCGCTGGTGTTCTCTGATTTGTAGGGTTAAAAGTGTGGTCTGATCCATTTGGAAGGAAGTAATGTTGTCGGCTGAGTGTATTGCAAAGCAGAACTGAAGATGGACATCTTCAGCAGTTTCTTTCACTGAAGTGTGTCTTTGGGTGTCGCTGGAGAAGAATTCTGAATATGCTGTGTGGGCACATGAGGAGCAACAAACGCTACTGGTTGGAATCCAAAGAGATAAAATCATGCTAGTCTTGACAGAGGGTGCTGGGGCAGAGTGCACAAACTGATAGAGACCTGAATGATTCCTGAATTTAGAAGTGAAATATTTATTTCCTTGAGAAAAAGGAAGAGGAATTATTTTTGTGGATAATCTGTAAACACTTGTAGAATAAATTATAATTAGGATAAATCATGCAGAGTGCTACTGTTCATTCCCTAGTTTGAGAGTTACTTTTTTTGGTTTTATTATGAAAACATAGTAGAAATATTTACTGAGAGAGATCAATGCAGAAAATATAACATGGTGAGTGTAAATTTGTACATTAAAATTTCTTCCTTTTAAACCAGTGTGTATTTTCATTTTTTTTGCAAGTAATTATGGCTGGTTAACCTTGGCCAGCTACCCACCCAGCCACTCTCACATGCACACTCCTCAACAGGGCAGGGGGAGAAAACAGAATAACAAAGTTTGTGAGTCTGGATAAACACCAGGAGATTGCTTACCAGTTACTGTTACAGGCAAAACAGACTCGAGGAAAATTAATGTAGTTTGTTGCCAGTTAAAATAGATTTGGGTAATGAGAAACAAACCCAAAAAGTAAAATAATGCCTTCCCACTGCCTCCCTTTTTCCAGGATCAACTTCACTCCTCAGTGTTCTCTTCCCTCCCTGCCCCTGCCCCTCCATCCCCTGAGTGATGAATGGGCATTGTTCTGCTCCTTCCTTCCTTAGACTTTTTCCCTGCTCCTGTATGTGGTCTTCATGAGCTACAATTCCTTTAGGAAATACCCAACTACTCTGGTGTGGGCTCTTCCCCAGCCTGTGGTGTAGACATTGCTCTAACATGGTCTTCTCCATAGGCTGCAGGGCAATATCTGCTCTGATGCCTGGAGCACATCTTTCTTTTCTGACTTTGGGCTTTGTACAGCTGTTCCTTGCTTTGTTCCCATAATTCTTTGCTTGTCTGGTGTTTTCACAAAGGTGTCACCCACTTGGCTGGGCTGTGTCTCCCAGTGGGTCCTTTGTGGAGCCAACTGCCACTGTGGCTGGTGTGGGGCAACTTTTGAACCCTGCCTTCCAGAAGATTATTATCAAATACTGGGGTAGAAAAGCAGATATTTAATATTTTTTTGCAAAGCACTTTTTCATAGTGAGTTAAGGATTGCCTACTTGAAACTCTACCCAAACTGGGTATCTGTCTTCATAACAGGTTCTGAATAAACTGTGTTTTCAAGTTTAAAAAGAAACAGTCCGTAAGCTCTAGTTACAATCTATAACCTAACTTAAATTGTTCTTGAGTACAGGTGTAAAGTGTATATTTATCTCAATATATGCTCTTCTTTTCTCGATTAATTTTTAGCACTTCATTATTGTGTATAAGATTTTAAAGACCATTGCATGATTATATGTTATGAAGACTGTTTGCACAGTGAGTGTTATTTAGAAAATTATCAGGTGTTATATTTTTTTGGGGCACAGTTTTGTTAAGATGACAGATGAAAGACTTGTTTACAGTATTCTTTCTTGAGCTGCTGTTTTCTTAATTGCTATTCCTTTCCTATCTGCTATTGTTGCTCCCCTCTCCCTCAGACATGTTTCCTCTTCTGAGTTTATGTTTTTACAATTTTCTTCAGTTTTCTTGCTGGGAGAATGTGACCATAATTGATTCTTTTGAGTTCTTGGGTGATTTCATATGATGGCTGATGTCAGAGTGGGTGCACGCATTCACTCTAGGGATGATGACAGAGTTTTCACTGCATAGCACAGAGCAACCCTGTGTGCTACAAAAAGAAGAATCAATTAAACTTAAGATCAAAGAGATTTTTATCACTTAAACCTTTCTTCAATGAAACCGTGGAAATGAGGGAGCCTTATTTTTTGTTTTTGTGAACAAAACATAGTGACGGAACAGACAGTTTCAGCCAAGTTGTTTCATCTAAAGTACCTTCCCAGTGGAAATGCGATATTGCTTAAATTCAGGTACTCCATCTATAAGTGACTAGCTACAGAACAGAGCTTTAGGAGAAACTGAGAATTGTTCAATAATGCTGTTTCAGTCATTTGGTGACATAAATGCTTAAAACTCATACATCATGGTAGCGTGAAACAAACATTAAACCACTCTTTCAAGATAAAGAGTATGACAGGATGTTAAATTACTTAGTTTGGAGTTAAGAGATAAGACAATCTCTGCTACTTGTTTACTTTGTGAAGTTAAGCAACTTGGTGAGTCTGGATCTTGCCTAGAAAAATGTTAGATAGTTTCAGAACAGTGGCTGTTGCTGGCAGGTGCCTCGGTATTACTAAAGTGTTGCAAATCATTTGGTTTCATTAACTCAATTATTTAGCATTTGTAGAACTGTACATGTCTATTGGTTTGTTGCAGTGCAAAAAGCTTCCTAAGTTTTATAATTACCGGTATAGAATTACAGCAAAATTGCTGAGTACTACTGAAGTGAATCTAAACTCTGCAGACAGCATGGATTGATTTTAATCATCATCACTTCTCACTTGTTGTGTTCCACATAATTAAATGGGCTGATTGGTTGTATCGTTGAAGCATGGGTTTAGTGAATGTCTTCTTTTAGTCCTTGGTATTCTGCCTGGGTAAAACTGTTAAGTCAACAAGGGACATACTGCAATAATTCTCCAGAATTCACACTGCAATTTTCTGTTTTCTCTGGCATTTGCCAGTAGCCTGGAGACTTGTCTGAGACTCACATGGGAAGTCCTAATCCTGCAGCTGGCTTTCTGGGCTTTGTGACAATGCTTTGTTCTGCTCATGGGCACTGGATGTAAGCCTCTCTTCCTCCTAGCTACCCCAGTAACAGGTAAAGTTGAGTATAGCAAATTGTGCTCCCCATGACTCTTATCTTCCGCTGGAAGTAAGAGGTTTTGCTACTTTTATAGCTTTCAACAGCTATTATTTTTAGACGTATTCACACGAAGTGTTTATGCATAACTTTATGTAATTATCAGTTCTTGGGAGGGACCAACCCATGTTTTGCAGAGGAACTAATTTGCTAGTTTTGGTCCATGTGTTCTGATTGTTCTGATAGAAAGGTTGGGATAAAACGTTTGATAAAAATGCCTTCTTAAAATGTTTTTTCAATAGTTCCCTATTCTGTAATATGAATGTATTTTGCTTATTTATTCTAGCTGGAATATGAAGAGCAAATATAACTTCAGCCTTTGGAGGACTGGAAAAAAGTTTTAACCAGGGCTTTGACATCCTGACAGATCTGGTGTACTAAGTTTAGGCTTGTGTTGTATACTGATAAGTTTTGAAATTATTAAAACTTGTGCCATGAAGAGCAAATCTGACATTTTGGTCTGAACACAGCTTAGTTTTGAAGCAGTATAGACTGTTGATGATGTAATGAAATCCTCAAGCACAAACACTTTAGGATGAGCGAGTATGGGAAAAGATAGGCAAGTTGCCAGGTTATACATGTAAGCAAGACAAATTTCTCTTGCTGAATATTTTACTTCATTTCTTGATATTGTTCCCACTGACGGATTTTTTTTCTGTACTATACAAAGTGCATTGAGTAGCCTCAACTTACTGTTGCAAATTTTAATGTACATATGCCCTCCCACAAAAAACACTCCAGAATAAGAGTTAGTTCTTGTGATTTGGAGTTTTCTAAACCAAAATAAATCCTTTTTTTTTTTTCCCTTTCTTGCAGTCTAGCAATAATTAACTACTCTTTTTCTCAGTACTGTGTACATTCCTACTGACCTTCTTCATGTTAACGTGCAGACACAGCAGTAAATGAAAAGCTGCATTCGCTTTTTCTGTCGTGCGCTACAGTCCAAATAGTGTGTTTGCTAGTGGGAGGAAATTATTTTCCAGCTTCTGAGAAAGTGCTGCAGAATATAGTTTCCATGAGGGCGATGTATAACGGGTGGTGGTGGGGAAGTGCAGGTCAAAGCATATTAAAGCTCTTATTTTCACATACTAGCCTATGATCTGAGGTGTATTTGTGCATAGTACAGACTGTGTGGGCCTTGCAAGAAAAATGGTGCAGTGTTTAAGACACTATGTTGGAAATTTGGACTGTGGAGGGAATTTCCCTGTTCCACCATGCTTTTGTTTGGCAGCAGGTAAGTAATTTAGCCTTTGTGCTTCAATTCCATCTGTAAAAGAGTACTTCCCTTCTAAGGCGTGATGAAGGTGGTGTGGGCTTTTTAATGCTCTAGGAAACTCTTGGTTTCTTGTCTGAGAGGTATTCTTTATGGTTAAGAAAAATAGGTCTGGATTTGTGTGGGAATCAGATATTTTAATTCCAAGAACTTAAAATGTTCTGAAGAGTCATTTCTAAGAGGAAACGACTTCTGGAATTTCCCAGAACTTTATACTGCTAAAATATTGTTCTCAGTATGGAAATTCAGTAGTTTGGGAGTCAAACAGAAAACTTGCCTGCTTTTCACCATACTAATGTTTTTTTAGAAGATCTCTAAATTTGAGTACAAAATTCTATATGTAAGTTGAAACTCAGCACAATATTAATGTTGCTACAGTTGCTACTGGCCCAGATGCCTCAGCAATTTTCAGTATTTTGACTTACTGCTTCCCTTGTTTTCTGTAACATTGGGTCCTCCCTTTTGACCTTTGCATGCCAAAAAAAAAAGTGTAGCTAGAAGTCCTTTAAGAGAGCTACAAGTAGTGAGCAGGGGAAGCTGAGTGGCACTTAAAGGAGGTGAGGAAGAAGTGGAGGTACTGCAGGGAAAAAGGTATTTCTTTTATAGCCCTGAAGGAGCACCATGAGGGTAGGGATGATGGATATGAAGAGGAGACAGAGTGTACTGGCCAACTGAATAGGCAGGAATATGAGGGCTGTACAACAAATCTATTGGAATACAGTCGTCATAGGCTCTGCTGCTCGCTGAGCAAATTGCAATACTTTTCCTCTTTTCTGTTTCCTTCACAGCAGATCAGAGGTAAATATTTCTAAAAAAAAATTCCTAGTCAAGACAAAGAGGTTATTGTGAGAAGAGAGCATCTAAGGAGAAACGATAGAACTCTACTTCACTCTATTCTATCTGGAGTGGTCAGAAATCCTAGAATAACTTGGCTAGAAAGGGACCTCATGTTGATAAGTGTATTTTGGGCCTCAGGTCCACGGAAATGTGCCTCCTTTGCTATCAACTTCTTCCTGTGATTCAGTACAGTAACTATCAGCAGTACCAGTCAGGGTTGAGAAGGGAAGGTACTCCCATTGCTTCAGTAGAAATTCCGTTAGGAGGAGTCCTCCTCAGCTACCCATTCACTTCTAGAACTGCTACCTGCTTTATTATTTGTGAATTTTGGGGTGCCAGTGATTGTAGCAGGCCAGCTCTAGATCCAGATATCCTCCCACCTACAGATAAGAGAAGGGTTTATACGAGAACTCCAATGTGCCATTACTGGCAGAACAGCACCATTAGGAGTCCTCTGAAACCTGGAAAGCAGTTAATCTTAGCAACACAATCTTCACCATCTGCTCTAACTTCCTCTGAAATGTGCTCCATTCCCCTGATCCTTCTTACAGTCACTGTGTGTGTGGCTAACACAGGCTTGCTGAATGTCCCACATAGCAATGAATTTGTCATAGTTCAGTTCAAAATCCCATGTCCCACATCCCACATTAAGAACTTGTGAGGGTATTACTTCTCCCTCTCTGTGTGTTTTTAGTATGGGTTATGTGATTCTGTGGCCTCTGCTACCCGCTCCCTGCCTACATCTTTCTGCCTCTGGATCAGGATGATGATGCCAGCACCACCACTAGCTGAAGAAACCTGTAAGGAGATGCAAGGATCTGAGGGAGGCATTACCATACATGAAGTCTATCAGTCCTACATGTGTGTGTCATAATTCCTAGTAGTTGTTTTCAGCTGAACAAGCTTTTAGTTTGTAGCAAAACCTCTTGTTATTATTCCCTATTGCACTTAGCACCGTTAAATTTTGTCCCATAGCTACCATTGCAGCTATTCTTTTGCACTGATATTCCCTCCCAAGTTGTTGAATCAAGACATTTAATTAGCATACTGCTGTGCCAAACAATTACATTAAATGTGTCCCATGACAGGTCTTTGAGAAGGGCCACCAGTAAAATTCCTCCAGGCCAATGACTTCCCATTTGTCATTTCCACTTTAGCTACTTCCATACTTGGCTTACAATTCCTGCAGCTGCTAATTGCTTCCCATGTGACATTATTCCAAATGCTTTGCTGAAGTCCAGATGGAATGTATCCCCTGAACTTGTGTCATGTTGACAAGATGGTTACCTGATTAAGTAGCAAGAGAAATACTTTGACATGTTCTGCTTTGGGAATTTTCATTTGTTTTCCCCAGTTTTCATTACTTCAGAATTTGCCCTGATTCTTGTGTGCTCTTCTGGAAAGAATAACAGCTAGGTAGATGTTTTCTAAGGGACCCATATGTATTCCAACTTCCTTATTCTGTCTGGATGCATCGTAATGCATATAAAATGAAAGACTGAGTCTGTTAGGACCACCTAAACATCATGAGAGTAACGTGTCTCTCCAGTCCAGGCAGAAAGGAGAGTTGTTTGCTGCTGTTGGTTACTTTCAAAAGCTTAGAAGTCACACCTCTCTGTCATTGATTATTGGCTCATAAAAACCAGCTCTGGCTAACAGAAAATTCATGTAAACAGTGCAAGAACACAAGGCTGATTTTACTTAGTTGGAAAAACTATCACTCAACACTCAACAAGCTCACAAAAGAGTAAGGGCAGTTAGCAAGCCTTATTGACAAAATATGATTAGATGAATTATTACATCTGCAAAATTATTCAGGGGAACGCAAAAGAATTTACTTCTGGTTCTTGTTTCTACAGGTCACTGGATGCATATCACTTAGGCTCCTGACAAGACAGGCATGACATCAGGGTAATGACTACTTTCAAGAAGATAACTTTTTCTCTGCATCAGTCCTTTGCAATCACAGAAGAGATACAGATAGAGGTAAAAATATAGTATTTCAGTTGTGTCAATAGTTTTAATGGAATNGTTATTATTCCCTATTGCACTTAGCACCGTTAAATTTTGTCCCATAGCTACCATTGCAGCTATTCTTTTGCACTGATATTCCCTCCCAAGTTGTTGAATCAAGACATTTAATTAGCATACTGCTGTGCCAAACAATTACATTAAATGTGTCCCATGACAGGTCTTTGAGAAGGGCCACCAGTAAAATTCCTCCAGGCCAATGACTTCCCATTTGTCATTTCCACTTTAGCTACTTCCATACTTGGCTTACAATTCCTGCAGCTGCTAATTGCTTCCCATGTGACATTATTCCAAATGCTTTGCTGAAGTCCAGATGGAATGTATCCCCTGAACTTGTGTCATGTTGACAAGATGGTTACCTGATTAAGTAGCAAGAGAAATACTTTGACATGTTCTGCTTTGGGAATTTTCATTTGTTTTCCCCAGTTTTCATTACTTCAGAATTTGCCCTGATTCTTGTGTGCTCTTCTGGAAAGAATAACAGCTAGGTAGATGTTTTCTAAGGGACCCATATGTATTCCAACTTCCTTATTCTGTCTGGATGCATCGTAATGCATATAAAATGAAAGACTGAGTCTGTTAGGACCACCTAAACATCATGAGAGTAACGTGTCTCTCCAGTCCAGGCAGAAAGGAGAGTTGTTTGCTGCTGTTGGTTACTTTCAAAAGCTTAGAAGTCACACCTCTCTGTCATTGATTATTGGCTCATAAAAACCAGCTCTGGCTAACAGAAAATTCATGTAAACAGTGCAAGAACACAAGGCTGATTTTACTTAGTTGGAAAAACTATCACTCAACACTCAACAAGCTCACAAAAGAGTAAGGGCAGTTAGCAAGCCTTATTGACAAAATATGATTAGATGAATTATTACATCTGCAAAATTATTCAGGGGAACGCAAAAGAATTTACTTCTGGTTCTTGTTTCTACAGGTCACTGGATGCATATCACTTAGGCTCCTGACAAGACAGGCATGACATCAGGGTAATGACTACTTTCAAGAAGATAACTTTTTCTCTGCATCAGTCCTTTGCAATCACAGAAGAGATACAGATAGAGGTAAAAATATAGTATTTCAGTTGTGTCAATAGTTTTAATGGAATGATACTGATGACACATTGTGATAACTTTGTGAACTGTCACATCCTTTGAGAACTACCTGGAATATGATCTGTATGATCTGTTGGATCCTAAAAATTCTAAAGATTACTGACTTTATCCAATTTCACGCCCTATTTACAGTCGGTTACGTCACCCCACCCTTTTCCAGGAATCTTCCTATGATGGCATGTTCGAGCTAAAGTTTTGATTGTCTCTAAGTCTCGGAAGAGTGAAAGATACTTTCTTCCTGTTATTTTCTTTCAAGATAAAATAAGTTTGCATGCTACTCTCTGTTGAGACTATCACAAATCTTCAAGTCCAGATTCTAACTCTAGCTCTAAATCTGTGGAAAATCTTCTGGATTATTTTTCCTATCTATGCTTGCAGACAGACAGCTCCAATACTAGAAGTGGCCATATTGAGTATTCTGCTGGTAGTACAGAAATGCTTAATCACAAATACAGTTTCATTCTGAGGAAGCATTTAGAATTACCTTGCTAAGGACTTGGCTCTTGGGGCAAATACTTATAACCGATATGAGGCTCCTTACCACTTAGTTATTTCAGGATTCAACAATTTTGCCTCCTCTACAGGTTTTAAGATAAATCAAGGGAAATGTAGTTGCTACTTATGGTGTAGGGACCTTCCTCACTCATGACCTATTTGTCCTGCAATAGATCCTGAGTGGGATTTTCAGATCCCAATTGTCTGAATATATCTCCCGATATATTCCAAACTGTCTTCTGGGTGAATAGTCTTTTCTGTATATGAAACAGCTTATGAAATGTTATGTCTACTGCATGCAAGGAGTATGGTAATACTTATTTCACCTTGGTGATAGTACCTGGAAGGGACAGAAGTTGTACCCTCTGTTCTCTTGTGTTGCTTAAAGTGTTGACTGTCTTGTTACCATTAAACTTTTCTCTCAAAAACATGGCAGACGAGAACCCTTAAAACTATCTGCATGTTCTAAATGTGTTTTCTATATGGTCAGCTTCATATAAGTATTTGAGTTGAATACCAGCTGTTATTGAGATGGTTGTCTTCATAAAGCTAATGGATTTACCATCTTGTATAATCATAGAAAACATCACAGCAATCCTCTATATAATTTCATGAAGGAAGGACGACATCCATTTAAATTTGCAGAGACTGGGCAACTGGGGAATTATTATATTTAGCAGAATGTTGCTTCACATATTTTCTGCTGTAGGAAGTGACAGGGAGGTTTTGAAGAGGAATTATGCATAGGAAAGGACATACGGCATTCCTTGGGCAGGAACACATGCCATTAACTGAATTTATCTGTCTTGCCAGAAGGCTCTGTTAAGCCTGCAGTACTTTTAGGGAATTGGAGGGTCAGGGTGAAATCTAAGTCTTTGAGCATGGACCTTTTCAATGAACACACCTATTATATATACATAGTGCAAAAAAACCTAGAGAGCTGTGTTTGCCTTTTCCTCTACAGATGAGCCAATGGTAAATGGCTGCTACTGCCTAGTGAGAGTATGGATGGACCAGGTGTTTTGAAGAGGTGTTTGCACTGCCAGAAGAGGTGAGGAGCTGTTTATGGGTGAACTGGCCAGCTATGCCCCGTTTTGAGGCCACACTGGCAGGATGACTCCAGCAGCTGGAAGGCAGCCATGCAGTGGTGCACAAGTGATTATCACACCTCTCTTCACCCAGCAAAGCAAGAGCCACCGTCACATCTGTACGAATTCCTTTTACTCACCAGCAAAAGAATGGGGGCTGCTCAGCCCTGTCCAGGAAATGAACTGTCCCTCCAACACACCTCAAACAGTGCAAACTGTCTATTGATCATCAACCTAGGCAGTATTACTGTTCCTCTAAAGGAGGGCTACTACCATTTGGAAGCCCTCCATGCAAGCTCTTTCCAAACACACCTCTCCCACTTCTCTTGGATTGGGAGGCATTTTAGATTTGCCAGCTGGGACTCAGCCCCTGGGCTGATTCCAGCACCTGAGCTGAGCTTTATGTCAGAGTGAGCTGGCTGATCCCGTGGGACGTTACAGTGTGCCCTGACGCAGGTGGTAATTGGAAAGGTGCTGCCGGACTTCTACGAGGAGGTAGAACGTGAAAACCTCAAAGCTGAGTGGAGGCAAAGCAGCGATTTCCAGCTCGTGATGTTTATTACTTGGTGAGTGGCATGTTTAAGAATATTCTTAATGCTTGTGGTGGTAGCAGGAAGTAATAGTAATAGACTAGTTGCTTTGCCTGTTCCTTTTGTTCTGAATTTTAGAATGTCTGTGCCTAAAGATTTAATTATCCCTGCACCTTGTTAGAACCCCCCAAAAAGAGAGATCAACTGAATAATCACCAACTCTTAAGTGACTGAATGTAAAAAAGAACCTTCTGGTTTAGTATTTTCTGTGCTGCTTATTTTCAAATGAAAGCAAATTGCCTTTTAATATAAAACTCATGATTCAGTCTCCAGGGAATCCTGTCTTTGTATCCGTCTTGTACATTATTTAAAAATAAATCCCAACCAATCAACAAGTAGCCTGAGTGATCACAACTGAAGAATGCAGACTTTGTTCCCAGGAAAAAAGGCAAAAGGGAAGAAAAGTTGCATTCAATTCTGTTATGTAACCAAGAAAATAAATTATTTCAGAGAACAGTGCTAGATTTTCCCCCTCAAAGATATTGTTTATAATTAACAGAATTAATTGTATAATTATGCACAACCAGGAAAAAAGATGTTTGATTCACCTTGTTTTACAAAAAAACCCAGAGTCCTCCATCTGTGAGTGCAATGCAAATAGCAATTGAAGATTGTTTCTGGACATGGATAATGGAGCAGAGACTGTGGATTTATGGGATGAGGAGAATTGTGTCACGTACATTGATGGCAATAGAAAAAGAACAACTGTTAAAATCTGGTTTATATTCAAAGCTTTCACCAAGTATTTGCTTTTGTCAGTTTCTGGATTATTTATCATCTCAGAGTGATATAATAAGCTTTAGGCCTGTGATGTAAATCAGATATCTAAATCTGACCTCATATACGGTGGGTTTTCCCAGCCTAACAACCCAGAACTTGGCCTGTTAAAGGTGTCTGCCATGAAGGATTAGGGAATTAATGAAGCCTGACCCTTTTCTATGGAGCCTGCTTTTGACAGCAATATTACTCTGTGGCTATTAAAACTGGGCCAGCATCCTTTCAACCTCTTTCTTCAGCAGCTTCAGAGCTCCTTTTCCAGCAGCTTCCACCTGGCCAGCTGGTCTCAGTGGATCCTCCAGGACAACAGGGTTGAAGCTTTTGCTCGGGGGGTGGCTGCCTGGGGAGCTAGGCGCTGTGCATCCTCACAGGAGGGAGGAAACCTGAGCTGTTGGGAGGTGTGTTTCTCTGTGTGGGTCTTCATGCATGGGGTGTTGTGCTTGAATTCACAAGTCTAGGCACAGATGGCACCTGTTTTCTCAGGTGTGAATATTGACCCTCACTCAGTATTTTATAGGCTAAAGAATTTAAATACTCTTTAAGTTGTGCTACTGGTCCCGTGCAGTTGAGGAATTACCAGGGAAGCAAGGTGCGCTTACCTACAGGACTCCCAAAGCACCTGTCCTGGAGGAAGCCAGTTTATACTGCAAGCAGGTCTGGTGACTGCCGGACATATCTCACTGTGCACTGTCCTGGGTGACAACTTAGCTGTAAGCTGTTTGTTCCCCATGCTGTCTAGTGCAAGTATGCCAGATAGTTGCGTGCCTGGGGAATCTCCCAGGAGGGTGGTAATGTTCAGAGAACTTGGGAGGGTAACCCCCAGGGCTTGTCTTCAGTGGACTTACCTTGCAGACACTTTTGGACTTGAATAGTGCTTTTTCTATCCATCCTTGCATAACTGAGCGTTTAGCTATAATGTGCTTCATCTGAGAAATATCTTTATCATTTTTATGACCTCTCTAGGAATATCAGCTAGAAATGCTGGATCCCATCTTACACTGCAGTTGTGAGGTTGTGCAAGCACTTGCTCAAAGACATTATTTTTATAATTGTTTTTTCCATTATAGAGTCTCAGACTCCAGCAATTTCAGATATATTTGACCATGCCCTTAAGACAAGTAATTCAGCCCAAAATGTACTTCTGATGATCTTCAGTTTTGCGTGTGCTTTATGAATTAACTCAGGTGCAACATATAACTTGGCATACCTGGAGGTCTGCATCTACTGCTGCTGACTTCTTTCCTTGCCTGCTATAGGAATGATACATTTTAAAGTAGTCATAATTGCTTCTCAGGTTTATCACATGAGATGTATGAGCCTCAGTCAGGCTGCTCTTCCTCCTCCTCCTTTACAGTCTCTTCTCTGCTGTGGCCAGTTTATTCTCACAGAGTTTGCTGGTAAACTAGTTGTAACTTCTTAAGATAGATGGTGGTGTCTTGCCACCTGTACCAGCTGAAGACAATTTTGGTCTCCACTTCCTAGGAATGATACTTCTTCATTCCCTGTTGTGGTTGGGACAATAACTCCTCTGGGAACATCGTGTCTGGGCCTAGATACACATACTGATAGTTTAGTCCCATGTCTGCTTCAACTTTGCAAGGCACATCAATCCTTTGGGCAGGAGACACGTCATGGGAAGTGTAGTTACTTGCACAGTGAGTATCTGCCTGAAAAAAACTCTCATAGGCTTGCTGGGGTCATTGTGGAGAGAGCATGGCTGAATGTAAGATCTCACAGTGATTCAGCTTGCAGATATATTGGATTACCTGGTAGGAAGCTTGCTGCCAGACTTTTTGGTGGTCTCTGTTGGCTGCAGCTTCTCTCTAGGCACATCTGATTGGACCTCCAACCAGCCTGGGGATCGTGGAGCAGATGGATGTTACAGTATGAATGCAGGTGGTGCCTTCACAGATTGAGGCATGTGCTCAAAGTGAGACATCCAACAGGTCTTCCTACTTGAGGTAGGGTCAAGGGCTTCTTCAAGTTAACCCAAACTTCATATTTTCACTCTAGATTCCAGCCTGCCCTCTGTTCTGAAGGAACAGGTCCACTAAAGAAGGACACTGCATACAGTGATGGAAAATATAAGATCTTCAGGTCTTTAGGAAACTGGACTTGCTACTTAATAAATAAATGCTTCTAAAACCCCAAATTCCATAAGAAGCCACGATAACCTTGTGATAAACTTCCTGAGCTGCAGTGTGTACAGCTGCTTTGCAACAAGGGTTCTGCAGGCTGCCATTTTATAGTCTTAAATGACTTAGACCACTTCAAAACAAAAGAAAGCATATTTACTTAATTTTTCATTGTTAACAAGCCAGTGTTACTGAACAGGTTGTTTTAGGATTTTCTTTGGAAATAAAACATTGTCACAATGAAAGAAGTCATTACCCTATTTCTGCCATGATAAACAATCAGCTTTAGACTTCAGTTTGTCAAAGCTTTTATGTCCTTGCTGAAATGCTACTGTCAATGGTATTTAGACAAGTTTTTAAAGTTGGAAATGAGAGCTTGAGAATTCAACGGGATTGGCCTTTTGTCGTGTAACTCCAGTCTTCCCATGGACCAGTAGATGGGGAAAGCGAGCCTCCTTACAGTTAAGGCCAAGCTTTTTCTGCACGCAAGGTTAAAATGTAGCCCTCGTTGGCTCTTAGTTCAACAGTCTAGGTTGAAGGCTCTTTACCTTTGTACTGTAAGGGTAAATTACGTACTTTGACGCAACTAGACTATTTTCTTTACAAACATATGTCGTAAACAATTGTTCTGTTCCTTGAAATTCTGAGATTCTGAGATTTAAAATTATGTTCTTTTCTTTACATAGGGATGGAAACAAATCTTTTGAAGGTTTTGTTGTGCGAAGATATGGGGATGTGTGTTCCCTCCCCAAAACTAGCCAGTAGTTAGGTGTTTATAGCACTCACAGGGATGCAGAGGATCCAAGTTTTTGTCTCTGGTAGTCTTCCATGTGCCTGTAGGACAAGATCAACCTACTTGCCTTTGAGTCTTCTTTTCCAATTCTCTCCTCCAATAGCTATTGTCACTTCTATACATTTATTGGTGCACCAGGCTTGTAGAGACTACATGAGTGGCCATACAGTTGCTGGCCACAGGTGCTTTCTGCCCGTGCTTCTGGCTTCCTCTTTGTGCTTCATGTGATGTACTTTTCCAGAGAGGTTAACTCCCAAAATAAACCAGTCCATGAATACTGCCTGTAGTAAGGAGTAAGAGGGTTTGAGGTTTTTTGAACATGTAGGAATGTAGGGTCTTCAGTTTGCTTTTAGCCACAATCACACTTCTTCATGTGATTCTACACAGTAGATCTCTAAGAATGCCCTGCATTGTCCATGCTCCTTGGAACTTAGCTTAGTAGTGTGAGTGCTGGAGCTGGTTGTATTCTTGCAGGGAATGTGTTGCAGGTGCAAGAACCATTTGCTGCTTTACATTGAGGCAAACAACTCCAGTGAAGTTGGCGTTGTGTGAAGTAGGAGCCTCTGCAGATGCAGAGCCCAGAGGTGTTGGGGAGCTTCTGCCTGTCCCATAGACAAGATATCATTGTTTGGGTAGTTGGGTGTATCTTGCCCGTATGGAAGCAGGTCCCACTGTTCAGCCTTGTTTTATTTTAAAGTGAGGCAAGCTTCCTAGGTAGTTGGGTGGAGGGGTGAAGAAACCTGTGTCTGTGTTTAAGTGGATAGACTAGGCAACTATAAGATGGTAATAGAAATCAAAATATCTTGGCTAAAGATTTTTTTTAAAAAACAAACTCCTCCCTCCCCTCCCAAAACCCACACAACTCCCTCCTCAGACTTTCAGAACATAAAACAGGGGGGATAGATGTGAGGTTACCTTCTCAGATGATGTAGGGAAAGCCTCAGCTGCTGGGGTTTGACTAGTTTAGTACATGGGTCTATGTGCCACCATATGTCATTATCCATTTGTGATATCCAAAACTTTTCTCAGGGTGGGAGGGCGCACTGAGGAATTCTTGGCTGAATTTGCATGACTTTGTGCTCTTGCTTGAATCCATTACATGGTTAAAACTGAGATGTGTAACCCTGAATATAGAGGGGGACAAAGTTTAAACTGGTGTAAACTGAGAGCAGCTCCTTTGCAGGGAGTGAAAGAAGCCAGACTCTACAGACATCTGAACTGGTAAGAGTCTGGCACACCTTCTCCTAAGGTATATTGTACAGGATCTGGGCGCTACCTTAACCTATTCCATATTTTGGAGGAGCAATTTGTGTTGCCTTTTCCTCGTGTTACTCAAAGGTTGCTCCAGATTCTCTCCCTTTTGCAGGCTTGTGGTGACCTCAGACCTCATCTCTAACACTGCCTCCTCTGTGGTGAGCAGACTGACTCAGACTGGGCTTCTTGCACTTCTTGCAGCCAAATTCCTACAGCTTGCCACAGTTCTGCTTTCTTTAATTTTCATTCAATCTACTTACAGTCCTACAGCAAAAATTCCTTTGGCTCTGTCATATCTACCTTTGCCGTTGAATGTTTTCATTGGCTCACGATATTTTGAATGGAATTTAAATTCTTCAGTGCATTTTGAGCCAGCGTTTGCATTTTGTCCATGGTATGTGTCATGGTCATCCAACATCCTCTGACTTCACCCCTGTCCTCATGGTCTTCCTCTTTTTATTTTCTCCATATCCTTCCCTGTTCCTGAAGAATTGTTCTCCTAATAAGATGGGCAGTGTTACCAGCACTCAACCCACACTACTTTCACTCCCCACTCCTGACCTTCTCTTGAGTGCTAGTGATTTTTCTCTTAATTTTCTGCTTTGTGGATGGACAGTGCTGCTTTATAAGGGAAGTACTGCTCCCTGGGTAGGTATAAAGGATGGCTTAGACTGCACAGGTTCTTCAGGAACATGGGTTGTGACACAAATGCAGTGTGAGGCAGCTGGAAATACCTACAGCATGCAGTGGTTTATAGTAAGCCAACTGTTCAATGACATACTGGCCTCTGAGGAAAGCTATGTGTGTGTTAGCCAGAGGTATCTCGGGAGGGTTCATAGTCTGTCAGCTATTTGGCTCCTCACAGACAGCAGATGTTCCACAAGAAGGTGAAACATGCAATAAATGATTGTATTTACTTGAAGCAAATCAGAACTCAAGAAAAGGCAATTGTCCAGCCAAATGTGTTTACTGCTGAGGGAATGCTTTTCTGCTGATGCAGTGTATTTCACCCAAAATCTCTGAACATTCTGAAAGCATTAACAAAGGTAGGCTAGTGCCAGTGTTTGCAGACATATTAGAGCCAGCTTTTTACTGCCTGTTTTGGATACTGCCATCTATATAGCGTACACTGAGTTTGGTACTGCCATGGCTACTTGACTGAGTGTTTCCTGAGTGTAACTGCATGGATGGTTTCTACAGCTGGTGCTGAGCTCA
Source organism: Piaya cayana (assembly GCA_013389865.1). Taxonomy (NCBI): domain Eukaryota; kingdom Metazoa; phylum Chordata; class Aves; order Cuculiformes; family Coccyzidae; genus Piaya; species Piaya cayana. Next base: position 22,516 of record WAAB01019714.1, read on the forward strand.
GGCTGATGCAGTTACATGGGTAAACAGCACCTGAGTGGGCCACTGTACATCTAGTTTAGGTAAGTGTACATAAGCTGCAGTCACCTTAGTGTAAAGATATATATGTCTTTTAGGAGGGGAAAAAAAAATTTAAGACTTGGACTGAAGACAAATTGTAAGTCACAAAGATCCATCACTCTTTTCTACTGCATCTTCTGAGGGGAAGGAAATGAAGAAAATGAAATACTGAGCAGACAATCACTAGTGAAATGGGTTCAGGATAGATTGTGCCATTTCTACCTGCTGAGGGAACACTCAGCTGCTGTCTGATGCAGAGGAGTGTTTAGTGGCCCAGAAGGGAGAGAAGTAGTCTCTTTATGTGCACTCATATTTTCCTCATGGACAAACAGATACGTCTTTGGATGGTTATTTTGAGATCCAGAGGCCACTTGTTAATCTGCAATGGCATGAAGGCCAGGTTGAATGGGGCCTTGGGTGGCCTGATCTAGTGGTAGGTATCCCTGCCCATTGTAGGAGGGTTGGAACTAGATGATCCAACCCAAACTATTCTGTGATTCCATGAAGAAGAGGGCGGTATTTTTAGCTGACAGCAGGATGTTAATGCAGGGGTTTCAGATTATTTTTCCCCTAAAGAACGTACTACCAAGTAAATGTCACCTGGTTCTGGGTATGTGCCAGGGTTAGGGAATGACTTTTGAGTCAGCAGAACTGGACTGCTGTGAGCAGTTTCTGGCAAAGCTCTGGTGAGCAATAGCTGCAGGATGACTTGGGGATTGGCGTTCCTGTCCAATGTGTCCCCAGATAATTGTGGTGCATGTCTCCTCTGTGATGGTCTAGTGGTCCTCTACTCACTTTTGCACAACATGCAAAAGAGGACAAACTTCAGAACTTCTTGGAGTGAAAAAACAGCTCATGTCCTTCCAAGTTGTGTACTTTTTAACTGAGAAAGTCGCATTGTTTACCCTCTCCTCCTTTGCTCAGCTCACTGCTGGTGGTTTTCTACAGACATTTCCCCCAAATGACCTTGCTATAACCAAAATGGAACAAAAGGCCCTACCCATGTTCTGCTCTGAGTCCCTTAACTACAGCATGTTTTCAGTCTGTGGAGAGGATTTTTTTTTCTCTCTCTGCTCTCTGGCTGCCCACAATGACAGCCATATCTGTTTGATTTGATTTGAGGGAAGCCTTGCATGTGCTGTGCCTGGCTCCTTCTGCTAATAATTTGTTCTCTGGAGCCTGTTGCCACATAGTATAAATAATTTTCACTGTTTAATACCCATTTTGTTCCTCTGCTGCTGGCAGTGATTTGATCCACCTTGTTTTGGTTTTCAAATTTATTTTTCTTTGCCTTTCTTATATGAGACAATATCACATGATTAAATTGACCAACTTGTGTTATTGGTGCATACTTTTTTTGGTTGTCATGTGTTGCACTAGAAGTTCTGTAGAAAACAGGAATTAAAATGCAACTGACATCCTGGAACAATAATCAGTTTGGTCCTGGGAGGGGAATATGATTTTATCCTGCTTCAAAAAGTCTAATGGTGTGTACTGGCTAGGTATTATAGTCTTGTCTGAAAAGCATTTTTCAGCCATCCTGCCATGTAAACTGTCTTTTTATAAATAGTTTTAATTTGGCCTGTTCCATGAGTGTATGACCAGGATGTTTAAGCACATCAGATGTTGCTTTACAGTGCTGAATGTAGGTACTGGAAGTTCTCCAGTTGTGGTACTATGCATGCCCCAGCAACCTCTAGCTCAGAGTAGGGTAAATATTTAGAGTGGCTGAGCCCAGTTTGGGCTCTGTGCTCTTTTAACTAGATTGTTCCTGCCTAATTTAAAGCTGGCTTAGGCATTTCTCCACCACACCAGAATAGCTGCTGAGTACATGTACTCCTAATTGGGTATGATGAAGGCCACAGTCATGTTTTTCGTGGTTCCAAGCCTGATGCTAAGAGCACTTGAGGTTGTTTTTACTGTGTGAATGTGACTGCATGTGCGTTTTAATATAGGGAAAAACAGATTGCGATAGACTAATGAAGTCAGTAGGGTGGTTACATTTGCCTACTTTCTTGGAAATCATCATCATTCCCATCTTCCTTGGGATGAATAAAAGGAATCTACCAACCTAGACAACATTCTTTCTGTATATTTTTTGATTTTTTTTTTTAGCATAAACAGGCTTCAAATAACATAAATCAAGTGGTTTTTACTTTCTCTTCCTCTGATTTCCTTTAGGCAAAGGAGAACATCTCCTTGCCCAAAGTAAAGAAGGCAAAACTAGCCCTTTGGCATTTGCATTTTACAAACCAGATCTTGAAAAAAAATTACTTGAAGGAGGGGAAATTTGTCACCTTAACATTGTAAATGATGTGAAACCAGAATATCCTCCCACCGCAGCATGTGTTTGTGGTGGGTAGGCGGGGAGATGCAGGGAAGAGGTGACAGTATAAAAATACCTTGTTAAAACAAATGTTTGGCTAGGGGAGAGAGTTTGTCACTTCAGCCAGACTAGAGGGGGGAAACCAGACAGACAGGGGGTGGATGGGGCGGGAAGAAAACTTAAGTCACTTCAGCAGGGTAAAAAAACTTGATGAAGCGTCTCAGAAATACCAGTCAAATAATCAGTATGAGAAGATCAGATATTGAACAAGCAGGTGGCCTAGAAAGGCAAGAGGAAGGAGTAAAAGCTATTTAAACAGAGCAACCAAGATTGTAAGAAACAGTTAAACATGTGGCAAATATCAAGCAGAAGTGGGGCAGGTAAAACCCTGCAATGAAGTGCATGGACTTGGTAGTAGTCACTCTTCCTGTGTTTTCATGAACTGAGAAGTATTATTTTTCTCACTTATCCTTATAGTAATAATCATTCTGATGTGCCAACAGGAATACAGACCAGGGTCTCTGTACAGCAATGACTGCTAAATGTGGCTTCATAAGGTATTGCTAGCTTGGCACTCTCTGAGCAGGATGTTTCCCTCTGGCCTGTGGAACAGTTTGTACACTCCACATCATCCAGTACCACACAAATGCCAGCAGACACCAACATGACCACCTACAACAGCAGCCAGGGCAGAAAATGAGGCTCTCTTTTCATGCTCAGGGGTAGTCTTTGTGCTGTGGTGGGAGGCTGACATCTCCATGTCTTGGGAGCTTGTGGGAGGGAAGGTCAGGCGGGACAACACTCAGAACCCCTGCGCAGTTCAGGTTGGCGTAGCAGCTGTCAGCACTGGGAGGGCAGTCGTCTTCTTATCTGGTATATCGTTTTTTGTTTTAAGTGACTTGCCTCAGTGCTCAAGAAGGCACTCAGCCCAAGGAAGAGTGGGTGAACAGGTGACAAAAAGAGAAACAGACAGAAGAGGTGGGGAGAGAGTAGGCTGGTGAGGTGCCCTTTACATCCAGTAATCTGTTCTCCAGACATGTATTGCCCTATTTTACGGACAGCTTCAGATGCTGCCTTTCTTTTTACTTCTCTTCTTTCCCAGTTGCTTTAATCTGTGGAAATTTTTTAAGTTACTTGAGTGGATCTCTCCATGAAAAGAAGATGCTTTGCTAAGTCAAAGAAAACTTGCCCTTCTGCTTTGCTCTCTTATTTTGCTAGGAAGAATGTCATTCTCCTGTCTTGGTGGTGACTTTTGGTGACAGGTCATTCTCCCTCCCCTGTGGTGTGGGACCTGCAGGGTAATTCAGCTGAGGTGGGACAAGCAGCATGCTGGTGCTGTGCACTAGGAGTCTGTAAATCTTGCGGCAACCCACCCCCCGTGCTGACAGCTTGCCTGGTGGTGCTCCAGAGAGTGATGGAACTGCTTCTAGCGCAGGCCAGGTTTCAAAAGGTGGCATATGCTATGGAAGCTCATTGGAGCCAAATTTGCAGTCAAGGATGGAAGAAGATTCAGTGCTCCTCTCCTCCTCTTCTGACATAAAGCATGTTGCTGAGGTCTGCTGCACAGAGTGGGACTTTCCATTAGTAGGTGTTCATACAAATTTGGCTATATCTGTGTATCTTCTTATGTTGATGTGCAGTCATTTCGTACTTGCATTCCACAGAAAAGCAATGGGTATTTTCCCCCTTGAAGAAATTTCAAAGAAAATACACTGGCAAAATATTATCAGAGAAGTTGTGCACACCCTGGTCAGCGAACTGAAAACTAAAATACCTCCTGAGACCCTGTCTGTGCAGCTGCGTCGTTGTTTTGTCCTCCAGGGCTGATTTAGGGTAGCTGTGAGGATTAGCAATCTGAGTTCCCTGACTTACATGCATGTAATATTAATGAAATATTTTGGTGGAAATCTAGCTTTTACATTTCAGATTTGTTTCATTGCACCAGTTGGTGGATTGAAACTGCCATCACAGCAGCTGCCTGAATATCATGTAACGCAACGTGCCTTGATGCCTTGTCATATTTCAGTGTTTGCTCACAGCACAAATAGTCTCGAGCATTGTGTTGGGTTTTTTTATGGGGTCCAGAGTTAGTAAAATAGAAAGGATCTTTTTTCCCTCTACTTTCTCACAAATCCACAAGTTCTCATGCCTTTCCACTATGTCTTCCTTCCACTGATTTAATGATTCACCCTTTACTGTGCATGTGCTTGCACCATAAGAAATGCAATATAGAAAGACTGTAGATGCTTCTGCTTTAATATCCTACTGAATATACTGAGCATATAATACAATCATAACTGAAGTGGATGTTGTAATAGTGAAAGCTAAGATGTACAATTAGTCAAGAACGTTTTTGCTGAATAAGTTAAAAGTAAATCCTAAAACTTTTTATGAAAATTCACTACTTGTGGTGAAACTCTTAGGAGAGTTTCTTATGTTACATCAAATTTCTGATAAAAAAGAAAGAGTAGTTTGTTACAGAGCATTCAATAGGCTGGTAGCTGTGTGATCTTTGACACGTGCAAGACCAACTTTTAAGTTCTCAGAATTAATTAGGAAAAAATAGGAATAGAAATCCTATTTCTATAATAGGATAAGTGTTTTAAGTGTTGGGCTTTTGGAGACCATGCATGAGACTGATCTCTGTGGTTTCTTTGTGTGAAAACTCTCAGGGTCTTAGTTAAATTCTAGAATTCTTCCTTTTATTTTTTTTTTTTTTGCAAAATGGAAACCTTGTTATCCAGCCAGCTAGAATAATAAAAGTTGTAGGTGTCTTGTGAATGTAAGGCAAAGAAAAAGAAGAAAATCTGGTTTATTGGCTCTGTGTGAGAGGAAAGTCTGGGCTTCATTTAAAAGTCAAATGTAAATATATTTTTGCTTACTTTGGCTTGTGACGGATCAAGATTTGACATATTCTTATTTCTCCCTGGGAGCTGCTAAGGATTCAGACCAACTTGATAGAAATCTACCTTTGACAGATGACAGCAGGATTTCATGAGCGATTTCTGTCTCAAGGTGACTGCACGTTCTCCACAACCAGCAAGTGGCGAAAGCATTTTAAAGTAAGGATGTCAGAGAGCAGCTTGGTTTTCTCACTTGTCATAATTGGTTTTTTCTCTCCTGGCTCAACCACCAGAAGCAGATTAAGGATGAAACAAGCTAGGAACAAATCACAGGGTGGAGGACAGACCATGCGACAATACCCTGGCTATGGTGCAAGCAGTTGAGCTACATTTCAAAAGCCTGAGTTTGTGTTCAACAGAATCCATCAGTGAAAAGTAAAAGTCTTTGACGATAACAATCAACAAACTCAATCTCATTAGTGTCTTCAGAGAAGTGGCTGGAGCGGATCCCATCAAGCTGTGATTTCGTTCAGTGCACTGGGGAAGGTTCCTAGAAGCATTCCCCCAGCTTCTTCACACTGTGCACTGAGGGGAAAAAAACAACATTTGGCAATTTGTTGTCAATATTTGTATAACTCCTGATGCCACTAAAACTGCATATGCAGGCTTTAAACTAACAAAAACAAAGCCGTGGCCAAGCTGGAGAGCTGGATTTGTTTCCATGCACAATTAGGTTTATTTGTTTAGGTCTCATTTTATTTGCTTTCAGATGACTCAGATAGGAGTATTGCAATCCTTTCAAAGTGAAGTAGTGTTCTGTGTATTTTGGGCATTGGGCTTAGCCAAATGTGGAAAGAATTGGCTGCTCAGTAGTATTTTCCTATCCAGAGGTTTTTCAAACTTTTGAGAGGAACTGAAGGAATGTCCCTTCCATGCCAGGCTTTTTTTCCCCAGTTTCACAGTGTCTCTCCACATTATTGTTAAAGAGCACAGGAATTTTAGAACACTCCTCTGTTGAACAACTGTTAGCAAATGCTCTTATTAATTACTTTGCCATTATGCTGCATGCTTAAATTCTCACTGGTGTCACCCGCAACTTGCTGCTGTGAGTGCCTTTTAACCCATTCCAATGAGAATATATGGATGGTGCACTGCTCAGAATCTTGTATCCTCCTAGACCAGCTCTGGGTTTGCTAAAAATGATTTCCCCGCATACATGAAGGGATATTTACATTTTGGCAAGTAGCCAAGTTTTCTGCTGGGAGTTAGTCACCAAGGGCAGATTATTTTCCAATGGACGTGTTTGCACGCTATCAGTGTTGAGAGAATTGTCTCAAGTCTCAGTACCATGGTGTGAAGTTTTTAAGTTGGTTTTTTTTTTCTTTATTCATGCTCCTAGCTCCCATACCCCCCAAAAATCAGGGGTTTGGGTCTCTTCTCCTGTCTTTATATGAGTAGGAGACAATGGTTTTTAATTGCTGCTTTAGGTAACACTATTTTGGGGGGAGGGTTTTTTATTTATTTTGTTTTCTTCTTCTGATAATTTTGCTTCCGGAAACGCCTCTTTGGGTAATGTTTTGGAAAATGTAGACAATATGAATAAATCTGCATTTATTCTTATTTCTATGAAACATAAAGGTTAAAGGGTTTCCTGCACTCACCAGAAGTATGCATCTGATTTATTGCCTTCCTTAATGCTCTTCCCACTCACACTCATAAAAGAAATATAGTAACAAAGGCTAATAGACAATCTATTTTAAAGTTTGCCCTGATAAAACCAGCCTGGAACTTTATTCAGTCTTAAATGTCAATTCTAAAATATGGAATGTTTTTCTAATCAAGAACAATAAACGTGGCAAGTATCTCCATGGAACAGAGCTGCAGCTTAGCATGCTGCTGGCCTGGTGCTGCACACATACTTCAGGGGCAGATGGAGTCTGCACATCACGTAATCCTCCCTGTGCAATAGCTTTCTCTGTGAGGCTGCTTGACCCCAGGAGGGATTGAACAATGCTTAAGATATGTGATTTGTTGTTTTATTTTGCTTTTAAGAGGATAGGAACCCAAAATATACTTATGCCAAGTGACCAAACTAGGGAGGGATGTAGACTTCAAATACAATAATGAAGATAGAAATAATATAAATTTCCCAACGTGTGTTAAAAACTAGAAGAAGATGGGGAAATAGATCAGATGGTGCCTAGACATCTGTTTCCTGCCTACGATGCTTTGTTTTCCTTCTTCTAGCTGTGGAGAACTGACATGGTCAAACTCAATGAAACCCATTTAGTGACCTTGCTTCACATGGCATCACTTTGTAACACCTTCAGGGTGCTTCAATGTTGTTATTTCAAAGTCCTCAGCTTCCTTCAAAATAGACCAGTGCACAGGCTGCAGCTCTNGCGTGTGTTAAAAACTAGAAGATGGGGAAATAGATCGGATGGTGCCTAGACATCTGTTTCCTGCTTACGATGCTTTGTTTTCCTTCTTCTAGCTGTGGAGAACTGACACAGTCAAACTCAATGAAACCCATTTAGTGACCTTGCTTCACATGGCATCACTTTGTAACACCTTCAGGGTGCTTCAATGTTGTTATTTCAAAGTCCTCAGCTTCCTTCAAAATAGACCAGTGCACAGGCTGCAGCTCTCCTGCCTTCCCTTTGTTTGTACCATTTTGCTATGCGCAGTTCTTCAAGTCAAATCCAAGACTGAATGACTGTTGACTTCACTGGGGGCTGAGCAAGGAGAGCTTGTCTTCTGTGGACTAGTATTAAATTCATAATTTGATAATCAAAGTATGTTGTTGATGCAGGACACTGAACTAATTTGGTTTTTATTGAGTAATAAATAAAAAATTAAATTTTGTACACTGAAAATATGGAAATGTTCCAGATGCATATGCTTCAAGTACACAGAAAACTGTAAAGACAGTACAGTATGTTACAGCTCCCTTGTCGCATAAGAGACTTCCTACATTAATCTGATTTTTACCATGTATGGTTTCCCTTAGTTGCCATGAACAACTAAGTGGTAAGACAGATACTTTTTTGGCGTGTTATATGTACCTTTTGCCTTTTTGCTTATACCACACTGTGAGCTATAGCTGGGCAGGTGGTGATTTCAGTCTGAGATGGTTTTACCCCTTCCTTCCTGCAGATGAGTAGTTGTGTGTGGGCAGATACTCACTGAAGTCTGGCTAGTAATTCAAGTATTGAGACTTGTGGGCTTACTGCCACTTCCTGATGTGCCTTGCAGGTAAGCCTGTAAGTGGAAGGAGACCCTGGGGAAGAAAACTAGGAGAAAAGGACTTTAAGATTTAAAACCATCAGCCGTGGAGCTATGAGGCAGATTGAAGGCATGGAAAGAAGGTAGATTGTGCTTTTCCAGTTGATGAGGGACCTGAAAGGATTAGGACTAGTTAAATGTTAATGGCACTGCCAAGCACAGATAAGATGGTACACATTTTAGTCTTCTGTTATTCCGTTCCTCTGTTCTGTTTCCTGGGACAGAATGAGATAGGTCTGTATCTAAATGCATGCTCATGGTTGACTTCAGGGTGAAGTGTAATAGCTCACCATGAAACATCTCTGCAGGGGTGTAAGGAAATCTCATAGTCCAGATGATACAGGCACACTTTTCATCTGTTGTAAAATATTCCATCTTAGCTGAGGGTGAGCAGTATGTGGAGCAACTTGGGTTCCTTGAATATGAAACGTATCCTAATCAGCAATGACAGCACCAAATGCTGGGAAGTGTAAGGGGGAAGAAGCGTGGGGGAAGGTGAATCACTGGTGATGCTCTGCAGACTGAGCGTAGCCATTGCCAGGAAGTCTCTGGGGCCTCAGAAGATACTTTGCTCTGGTGTCCTCTGACACTGGATTTTTTTCCATGTCTGGGGATCGTGGCATATAATTTGACTCAGTCTCATTAGATAGAGGATATACTTCAGATTTTTTTCAAACTACAGGTGCTACTGTCAAGTCCCACTTTTCCCCCCACTAATACAGATCAAGGTGTCATCTAAAAATCAATTATTTGATAACCCATTTGATTGATTGCTTCTTTGTGATGTTTCCCTTCCCACAGATAGTCTTTATTATCTTATCCTATTCATTTTAAACAGGACCCTTGATCCAGCTCTGATTAAAAACCTTGTTATGGGGATACTTCATTGCTGGATTTTGTAAAGTTAAATATCATAGAATCACTAGGTTGAAAAGGACCCACTGGATCATTGAGTCCGACCATTCCCATCAATCACTAAACCATGTCCCTCAGCACCTTGTCCACCTGTCCCTTAAGCCCCTCCAGGGAAGGTGACTCAACCACCTCCCTGGACAGCCTGTTCCAGTGCCCAATGACCCTTTCTGTGAAAAACTTTTTCCTGATATCCAGCCTGANAAATCCATCTTTCGACTTTATACTCCTCAACCAAGTAAAATAGATCAGATATGGATCTCCAGGAATTTTTTGTATGTGTCTTTTCTTATTATTATTCACTTCATTATACCTCTATTTTTAGCAATGTGGTCACTCACCAGCAGATAGGAGCTCCCTCTGCTTGTGCTTTGAACTGTGACCGTTGTTAGCAGGGTGCAGAGCCCAACTCATAAACCTGCAGCTGTGGCTTAACACTTCTCTAACATGGCTACACGGCTTCCAGTTGGCCCCGAGTACTGAAACATCTGTCTGCAACATACCTTGTAAATAAACCCTGTGTGAGTCAGTGTAGTGGCTTCCTAGACAGAGGACTATTAGAGTGCAATTAAGCAGCACATAGAAGTAGCCTCTTTATGCCACAGATCACACAGGCTCAAGTTGGAAGTCCAGTAGAGCTAAATGAAGTCATGGATGCAGGTCAAGTGAAGAAGATCATGTTTACCATATTGAACAATAAGACACACATGAAGGTAAAAATGCAGGTTTTGAGATGATAGGAATGTAACTTAAGACAAACCTTCAGATATGGATGAGAGAAAATTGAACTGTGCAGGAGAGGAAAACCTCTCCTGACCCTTTCAAGCTGACATGCAAGCAGAATTGCTGGAAAAGGCTCTGATTCATGGTATTTGCCCGTTCTTCTCTCTGTGACTCTGTATGATCACTCTGAAAGGTGGAGGCAGGGGGCAAAATGCATTGTGAAAGTAGATGGTACCCATGGTATTACATTATCTGCCAGCTGTGTGGAGAAAAAATGATGTGCCAGAGAGCAACACAGGTCTGTAGTACAAAACACACTAATATGAGAGGATGAATCTGAGGGATATGAATCTCTATGCCAATATCTGGCCACGTATGGCTAAGCTCTCACTTCCACATAAAAGGGGGAAATCCCTGTGTTTGTATGTCAGGACAAAAATCTGTCATTTCTACCCTGCTTTCATTCCCCCCTTGCTAGCATTATGACTAAGAGTCTGTCACTCTGTTGTGTCTCCTGCTTCCTCTGTCTCACGCTTCATTTCTTCTTCCCAGGCATCCCACTGAGGAACCGTGCGGACTCTGCACACCCCTGCCAGAAGCTGCAGTACTCCTTGGGAGAGGGTGCTGTATCTCTCTTGCCTGCCTGCTCTACACACAGTCATCTGTAAATATCATCTAAACGCTCTGTTGCACCTGCTTTAAATGCCTGTGTGCTTGCTAATGGCCCAGAGAAGTGTGTGTGGTAGCTTTGCCTTGCTCTTGGGAATCAGATATTCTCTCACGGTCTCACTACATCTCAGAGGGCCAGTCATCCCAAGAGGTGTTATTCTCAAACTGACCCTTTACTGCAGGGTCTTCACTGGGATGGCACCTGCCTATATTGTGCAGGGGTGCTGGCCCAGGCACAGTGGACCATGACCACTGGAACAGCCAGTTCCAGCAAGCCATAGTTCACCAGCCACTCTAAATCACCCTTACCATCCAACAAACTTCCAGCTAAAAGCACAGCCTGAGCTGTCTGCAGTGAACTGTACCAGTTGCATAGTAATTGCTGCATGTAAGGGTATTCACAGAATTTTTAAAAAAGTCATGCTGGTAGCTGTTGCCACTTTACAGCAGCTTCAAGAGCTCTTTCATGTTTTCCTCAGCTAAAATGGTGCCAGGATGGTTTTGTTGCCTGATGGGCTGCTGGCAAGAGCCCCTCTTTTGGATACTGCTGATTGTGGTACTGCTTATCGTACTGAGTCTGGCAGCTGGGGTCTGTCCCAACAGCCCAGCTGGGAGCAGGTGCCTGGCAGGCATGGGGGCAGTTGCGGATCTGGGCATCAGACGCCTTCCTGGGCCATGGCAGGGGGCACATGGCTGCGGGGAGCTGGAGACCCACACTGCTGTGTTACCGCTGGGGCAGGGGCTGACAGCACTGGAGGAAGTGAAATGGGTTCCTGGGCAGAGTAGGGGAGCCCCAAGGCCTAGCGGGGCCCCAAGGGCTGCCTTGGCTTTCCAGCACTACCCTCGGCAGCAGCCCTGCTGGCCCCAGCATGTGCAGATCATGAGCTTGAGGATGGATGCACCCGCCTACCCTGTGCCAAAGCTGTCCCTGGGTGCCTTCTCCAAGTCATAAACACAAAACTTAAATCAAATACCAGATTGTAATGCTTCTGCAAGAAGAAGGTGTCTGCTAGAGTCTGGCTTTTTTCCCAGATAGCTAGAGATGCTTTAGAAATGCTGATGTCCCTTGGGTGTAGCCAGACAAAATTATCATCTGGCCAGGCAGTAAACAAAACCATTTGTTAAAGGTGAGCACAAAACCTCAGCACCAGCCTGGCCTTCTGACTGTAATCAAAATGTTTATGCCTATTTGAATTAAAGTTGCCCTGCAAACTGGAGCAAGTTTATGCCTCTGCAGAGCACTTTTAAATGGAAACTCAAGGAGAACATCAAGCACTCAGCATCTGAAAAGTACCAGAGATAAACATCTTTAAGTGAGTGAAAGGATCGAAATGCCAGGGTTAATTTCCAACAGATAAGTAGGACCTGAGAATAACCTGCTGCTTAACAATCACTAAGGAAAAGGCGGCGTGATGGGAGAGGCTTCCATCTGTTTTGGAGGCCTTGCTTTTGCCTCCCTGCTCATGGCAATATTCTTCGTTTGTGCAATGTTTTCCACCAGAGCAACAATGCTATTAAAGAAAAAATGATACTGTTGATGAATTATTTGGTGTTAGCTTTCCAGTCAGAAAAGTGAAAGGAGATGCATTTCTCATACTGAAATGATGTCACTTTGGGAAGGGAATAATGTTTTCGGACTAGAAGATAATTAATGTCTGCTACCCCTGAGGGTTTGATTAAACTCTGAAGTACCAAGTGACATCTTTGCCACATGACACTTCTTTGGAAACCATACGCACCAGAACAGCTTTTCAGTGTATACTTTGGCTAACGTGAAGCCACTGCTCCTCTCCAGGGCTCAATTTGTCATGACTCCTAGGCAGGGAGGAATCTTTGGTCTCCTGAAGTAGGTTATTTCCTTTTTTGGAGAGAAATAAGGAGACGCAAGCAAGGGATTAATAAATTTTTGGGTAAAATTCCTGCAGCAAGGAATTGAGATGAATATGAAAAGTGGTAGAACTGAGACCTTGGGCTGTGTTTCTTGGGAGGAATATTTTGCATTTCACAATCAGCACAGAGGAAGAAACGATTATTTTTTTTTCCTGTAGGTGTTTTAGACACAAAATCTAATGCTGCAACCAATGAAGTTCCTTGTATCGAAGGAAGTGACCTGGTAAAGAGTGAGGAATAGCCATCTGAGATGAAAGAGATGGTGAAGAAAAGCAAAGAATAGGCAGCAAAAAGACGAGGGAAATACAGATTACATAAGAAAGTGACACAAATATGGGAGAAAAGGAGAAAAAGCAATTATTAGGAAATTAATCAGGGAACTGCTCCAACACATTGGAATTACCTCAGGTCAGTTCCACAGGCAAATGGGCCTCTCTCTGGTAGATAACACTGTCCTAACTTCTACCACTTCACTTTAAAAGGTAAAATCAGTCCTGATCCTCAAACACCTTCAGCCACTGTCTGACTTCCTGTAACTGCTGTGTAAGAAAGACCCAGGCGTGCAAGCTCTAGTAGAGCACTGAATACAGCAGGTGAAAAAAAAAAAAGAATGCTAATTAAATGTAAATATTAGAATGCTGTTGCAATTCCGTCATGAGACTTGACATGAAATGAATTTTCATTTTAAAATAAGGGACAAACAGTTGGTTTTACATTAATTCTTTTTTCCCCCTCCTTTTAAGAAAGAGTACCACAAATTTTTTTTAAATGTCCATCCATCTCCACATGCAAAGAGCTAATTTCCTGTTCTGTACCGTCATAACTTTTAAGGACACCAGAGTCGTGATGCTTTGTTGCTCCCTAAATTTCCCAGTTGGAGGGAAGTTTGTTGAGTAAGTGAAACAATAGACGTGAAAACAGTAAAAGAGGAAACATCTCTGTAACTCTGCTAAACCTGTTACATTCAATAGCAGGTAAGGTGAGCAAAAAACCCCAAACAAAATTAGATTTGAAATCTTTTGTTGGATTTTGGTTTTAAACTTCCTGTGAAAAGATTAGATTTCCCCCCCCCCGCCCCAACTTTCACTAATTGTGTTTTAGGTGAAGTCTGTTTTTAGGATCCAAACCTTCTACTGGCTGCAACATTTGATTACAGGCTTGGATTCCTCAAACTATTTCGTTCTTCTATGTCAGCCAAAATGCCAGAGAAATAATTTGGGTATTCAGGCCCAAGCAGGAAGCTTTTAGTGTTGCCCCATCATTCAGAAACTGAAGGATTTATTTTCTTCTTTTTCACATGCTGCAGCAGAAATTGTGCCCAATTTTAATGATCCTGAACAAAAATAATTTTGCTGGCACAATGTGGAAAACAGAAAATATGAAATAAAAGGTGTTGAGTCAAAAGCTATAGTCAACTGACCAAGTTTTTATGAAATTGTCTATAGTATTCTCAACTTTTATTTGTTTTATTAAATAATTATGTAAGTTGATGCCTCTTGTTTTATTTGTTCTAAGGATTTGTGTATTTCCTAGCTTGATAGGCTAGGGCATGGTTTTGGAAAATCTCATGAAATCTCTCATGGCTGCAGGAAAGGAAGTCATTTTTTTTTCTGGAGTAAATTTCCAGGCTTGATAGAAAGTATTTATATATTCTCTCCCTAAGTGAACTTATTTGTGTTGAAAAAAGAAATGAAATAACTGTTGTGGCTTTGGCTAGAGATATGAACTCATACTATTAATCCAAGGAGCAATAGTGAACAACAGCCCTCTTTATTCTGTTGTCTGTGGCCTTTATGTCCCTGCGCCAGTCACTTTGCTGCTGTATTGCATTATACTTTAGCAACCTGGTTCATAATTCTTGGAACAGCTCCCTGAAGCAGCAGTTTATGGTAGGTCCTGGAAGACTACAGGAAATAAAATAAAGTTTGAAGTCCTACCGTTTTATGCGGGCAGACAGAGTATAATAAAATTTCTGGATTTTTTTCACTAAAAAAAGGCTAAGCTTCAAGTTCAGTGTTGACAGAAGAAGTTGCTGCTGAAGTTCTTGCAAGATAGTTGTGATTGAAGGAAGTTTTTATGCAATACCTGTGGAGACTCAGCAACACAAAGGAGGAAGCACCGTTTTGGTGGCAGTGGTGTCCTATGTCATCCAAAGAACAAGAAAACACTTGTGGCACCTGCAGGAGGAAGAATTAAAGCTTGCCTGAGGAAGCACACCTTTTCACTTTCTTTTACAACTGCTATCGGATAAGAGTGAGTTGTTTGGGGGATTTGAAGAGTAATCTGGATTCAAGACATCAAAAATACAGGGATGTCTTTATGTACTTCCTATTATTGCTGTGAGCAAGTTGTCATGGCTTTTCATAAAGAAAAGAGAGTGATAATTGGTTTTTTTGGAGACTGATTTCTGTTCACTGTTAAGGAGCTAAGGATGGCAGTTCTGACCTCTGTGTATCTTACCACCAGGAGCAAGCATGTGACAATATGCAAAGGTTTGTAGGAGTCCCTGTGATCATCTCTTGGCAGCCTGTTAAGAGATCAATGAATCATTCTGAATTATTAGAATTCTTGAAATATGAAGGAATTATTTGAAGTAGTGAGATTTCACTTTTGTACTTTCCCTGTGAAATGCATGCCTGCCTTAGTAAAGCAGAAGTGAAATGAATGTTGCCAGAGTTTTTAAGAACTATGATTTTACTGAATCAGATACTTGTTCTACACATATGGTAGACCTGAGGTATGTCTGCGGGTCTGCTTTTGCACTACTGAAAACATTCCCAGACTTCACAAACAGAGATAATCACCTGGTCAGTAATATTCTCAGCAGAAGGCAGATGGTGGAATCTGATGCTGTACGGTCTAGTTACTATGAACTGTTACTGCTGGCATCTGTGTATGTGGGATTTATAGGTGAACATCCTACCCATAGCTTTGGGAATTAATTCTTATGCTGTATTAATAAATCATGTTACTTTTGTCAAAAGAATTTGTAGCAGTATGGATTGCTATTGTTGGTATATTGAAGAGCATGCAGACTTTTGAAAAGGATCCTCATCTTTTACTAAGTGATAAAGAAGAGAAAGTAGGGAGAGCTGGAGTGGAAAATAAGGCTACAAATTATAGCATGTCTGCCTTTTTTTGGTTTACCTGTTTTTTGGGGGTTTTTTTGTGAGTCTTGTTGTGCCCTTTGCTGAAATATTTCCTGCTGGACACTTAAATGGAAGTGTTCTGGTCTAAATGGACATCTGAGTGTATCTGGCAATTCCTATATTAAAACATTAAACTACTTCTAGAATATACAAATAAAGGAGCAGGTAAAATACAGAATGCTATTAAAAGGATATCAATTTCTTTCTTGCAATCATTTAAGGTCATGAAGTGAAGCTACAGATATTCACAAAGTTCATAGTTTAATTAATTCTGATTTGTTATTATATTGGAAAGACAAGTTGCTGAGTCATCATTCTAATTTTTTTCCCTTATCTGTTGATAATTCCTTGCTTATGTTGCTTTTAGAGGCTTTTATCCTTTACTTTATTCTCACAATCTGGAAATTGTTTTCAGTTTCAAGACTTTGGTCTCAGGTCATCTTGTTTCTGTACAGTGGTGCCTTGCTTCGATTTATTCTTCAGACTGATAGGTTACATCAAAGCTCCCCTTGCATGGCATCTCAGCACTGCCCTGGTGTGTCTCTATTCTTGAAGTGGCCACCACATTGGAATATAAGTGAAGCTTTTGCACCTTGCGTGTTGAAATACTAAAGAATATGCTGAATAAACCATTTCATCTCCTTTTTGTAAAGATCTGTGATCCTAGCCAACCATGTTCTACCTAGGACTAGACTTTGGTAGGATCATAAGATACCATAAGACTAGATTTTTCAATTGACTTGAAGAGGCTTATGTCGGTACTTCATTTTTTAACAGTTTGGTTTAGCCTATTTTGATTTATTAGTATGTGCCAACAAAATATACAAAGTGTTCATCAGAGAGCAACCAGCAACCAGGGACAGAAGGTCAGGAAGAACAGATGTGCCTTTGTAGATGCAGCTTAGAAGTTCATTCAAGTGGGAGGGAAAATAGTTACGTGTCTCAATAGAACAGAAGTAAAATAGGGAAGGGGCAGCAAGTCATATGTGTCTCCAGAATGCCTTGCATCTATAGGATGCATCTCTCTGAAAGGTGGGGTTTCTGCTATTCTAAATTTCCAAAAGGCACAGAAAGTGTTAATCTGAAACATGAAACCAGGCCCAAGGTCCTAAACCACACTAAAATAGCAGCGTTGTTTCATTTTCCAGCTGAGTAATTGCTCCTCGGATCTAGGGAGAAGGAGGGGCTTGGAATTTCAGTCAGAAATTACTTCCCACACACACACCTCCACATTTCTTGAAGATTTTCCGTGCAATGAAGTCAGTACTTAATGCTGAGGAGCACACAAATGTTGATTAGTATCCAGTATGCAAGAGGAATACCTCTTCAGAATTGTTTGAGGGACTATGTAAAAGAAAGTAGAATGGAAAGGGGAGAAGCCACTTTACATTCCAGGTTGTCACATTGTGGAGACACATTTGAGGTCCATTCCCCCTGTTCTGTATCACTAGAATGGCATAAAATTGTCTCATTCACTCTGGCCTAGGTACACAGGTCATTACTCCTGTATTATTACTCTAAGAAGGGTTCACGTTCAAAGTGATAGGGTATTATCCAAAACTACGAAACATTAAATTTCATTATATCCACTCTCAAAACTGAACAGCGGAGAAACACATCTTCATAAGCTTGTGCTTCTGTCTTTGTGTTCTCACCTTATTCTGTCCACAAGAGTAAGCCTTCCTTTTCCTTCAACTTCTCCTGTTCTAGTTACCATTACTGTTTCATCTGACTGCTTACATTCATGTTTTTCTTCCTTCTTAGTGTCAAATTTACATAGTTATGGGATCAGTATCACTGTCTATCACAATGATGTGCAAATACTTTCTCTGAAAATTATCTAAATGCCTAGTAGATTTCATATTGTCTCAGGTACATTGCCCATACTAAGTTTTTAAGAAGTGCTTAGGGTAGAGTTCTTCCTCAGTCAGGAAAGTTGTTAAGGTTTACTTGGGGTAAGGGCCCTTATGTGTTGGAAGGCTTTGCTGCATGGTGACTGTGTTGTCTCAGAGCAGAAAGCAGCTGCCTGTTGATCAGAATTCGTTTTAGTTTCTGGGGTTTAGCCCATTGACTGCTTCAGAAATTCAGAGCAAGTTTTCAAACTAGCTTCCAAAGCTTCTGGAAGGGCGTCTTGAAACAGTGATCTGAGTCCATGAGAAAGAGGACAGAGGAAGTCTGTTAATGCTTAAAAGTTGTTTAGCTACAGGAAACAGAGCTGCCTAAATTTGGATGTGACCAAGAAACTGGTTGATCTTCACTAAAGAGCAAGGAAGAAGTTTTCTAGCAGAGCAATACAGGGAAGAGATGCCCTGTGGCCATCCACACCTAGCAGGGCTTCAGGCACGTGACTGTGGCAGCTTAACTTTAAAGATTTTGGGAGTATTTTCTGGCAGTTCAAAATATTTTCCCCAGTCTGACCAACACTGACTCAGTCATGCCTAAGTTCAACCTGAGGCGGCCAGCTATACTTTATCTAAGGCCTGAATTCCTGTATGTGTTCTGTCTTTTTGATAATAATAATAGCTGTGGCTGTTGAGATTAAGTGTCCTTGCAGTTTTATCAGCTATGCCTCTGCTACCTTGGAGTATCCATCAGCAATCTTATGTAGCTATTAAAGACAAAGGATAAAATGTGACCCTGCAAGTGAAGGCTTGGACAGAAGATAAAATTGCATGTCATTCCGAGCTCTGCTTCAGACAAGACATTACTGGTACCGCAGTGCAGGGTACCTCTTTCAATATTCAGCATTTTATGAATTATTGCACCCCTGTATATGGCTCTATATTGGAGTATCAGGCTTTTCCCTGTGCTCCCATTCAGTGGCAGCCTGAATGGCAGTAACGGCAGTTTCTGTGCTGTGTCCTGATGTGAACCCTAACTGCAAGGCCTCCAGAAAGCTGGCAGTTGTATGCTGTTGGCACTTTCTGGTTACTGCATTTTTATTAGTTTTCTCCAGAAATTAGATGGCAGTCACAGAGATCTCCAGGGGATGGTGTTTCCTTCCTGAGGAGTGGAGAAATTACTTGTTTTTCAAGGAGCTTGATAGGTGAATCTCTCCAGCCGAGACACTGGCTATTTCTATCTTTGGCAGGCAAACTTCTTCTGAATTATTGCCAATACAGAAAGCCACAGAACTATTTCATAGCTTATAGCTGTAATTTTTTTACCATTTTTCTTGAGCTTTGCCATATCGATATTGGATGGGATCATCCAGAAGTGATGAAACAGGTAATGGTATCTGTTGAAAGATGGAGCATTTTTTCCTATATGGGTCTTTCCTATTTGATCTTACCAGTCCTGTATATTGATGGTTCTTCATAGATCCCAGGGCTTCAGTCTAACATCTTAATTAAACTGGCTGGCTTGATGAGCTGCTTTACATAGCAAACTTTCCAGTTGTAGCTGTGCTACAGTTATTAAAGTGTGGTTTCTGTCTGTCTGATTCATTGGTCTCAAGCCATTTGTGAACCATGATGAACTTCCTATCAGTATGGGCAGTTTGGGATTTCCATGTTGATGACGATTAACATCAAGCAGTTGGGCTGCTGGCTAAGGCATTAGTGAATGAGTATTTCTGTTCTTTTAATGTAAGTGAACTATTCAGAGAGGAATCTCTTTTTAGAGGCAGACCTGTTTTGTGAGAAAGCTCCAAAGCACTGAGAAGGCAGTGGTGAAAGGAGGAACTTAGGCTTGATGATGTCCTGATCAAACCAGAAAAGTAGTATGTTGGTTTCCCTCCTTCAGCCACTCCTAAGTGTTCGATCTTATACATAGGATCTGTAGGGCATGTACCTTGTTCAGCCAATGTGCTTTCTCTGTTTGACCATTTTCAGTGAAAACCTTGCAGATATTACTTCCCCATTGGTCTCCTGTCCATTAGAATTTATTGCTTTAAAATGGCTATGCAGCCCCCCTCTAGTTTTCATTTATTCATTCTGTGAATTGTTCTCAAGTAAAAGAGTTCTGTAGATTATAGAACAGAAAATGTATCCTGGACAAGGCTGGCTAATCCTTACTCCACATTCAACCTACCACTAAGACAACTTTAAGTGTAATAATGAGTTAGTTCTTGTGCTTCATGTGCTTCAACTCGCTTTGGGGTTGAGGGACTGGATTGCTCTATTTGTTGGTTTGTTGTTTGATTTTTGTTGTTTGTGATTTTTGGGTTTTTTTTTTCTTTAAATGACAGCAGTGACTGATCCTGGAGTGTCAGAAGCTCAATTTTGTTTCTCATCATTCCTAATCAGTTCCTAATCAATTCCAGTTCTATCAAGTATTTCACAAAATTGTAGCTCTGCATTTTTTCAACCACTGGAACTAAAAAATAAATAGACATAATAGGCCCTCAAGACACGAGTGACATTTTGTCAAGCCTATAAGTATCACAGTTTATAGTGTTTCAAAGTTCTTGTTCTTTTCACTGATTGTATTCTCAACCACTGTTCTATTCAAGTTTAGCTCAAACCATGTCATTCTTGTTCTAGTTCCCACTAACAAAGCACATAGCTTTTAATTTTCATTCTTGTCCTTGTTAATGATGATAATGCAAAGTTACAAAACAAATATAAACAGTGAAGAACCTCTAGCTGATTGTCAAGTTCTGCTGGAAGATACAGGCTTTGGGAGCCCCGTGTAGGCAGCTTATCTGACAATCAACCAGTTCTTTAATAGCTCATTTCAAACTGCTGGAAACGGTAGTAGTAAGAAGCATTTCCCAAATAAATTGAGAAGAATGATGTTTCACCTGTCAAAAACCTCCAAACTCTTTTTGCTCAATACCCATAATCACAGGAATGTGGCTGTGTGTCTGCCTCTAGAATATATATGTGCCTCAGAAAGGAGTCAACTCTTCCAGAAGTTCAAGACATACTAGTTCTGAAGCCTACATCCTTTCTTCCTTTTCCTTCTTCTGTCATCTTTTATTGTATATGAAACCAGAATGGTGTTAGTAGTGCTTCCAGAGGCAGTTTTTATATTAGTGAAGGAATGCCCAGTACAAACTAGTTTGCTTATCTCCAGTGTGAGCTTGTAGGTGTGGGAAAAAGATATGAATGGAAAATGCCATCCAGACTATTAAACTCAATTTTATTGTATTTTGGAATATTTACATATGAGACTTTAAACATAATTATTATGAGCAATGGAATCAGAGAGTTGTTCCTTCTTATGGCCTAATTCTTATTGTCACTACTGTACATGCTATCTTCTAAAAATGGGCGTAATCTGTGGTTTGGATTTGCGGGAGCTGCTTTTATTTTGGCTTTGTTATGTAACCACACTTACAACTGTGCCAAATAGCCTGCTTGTTTCAACGGAATGATTACTTGTGAGAGCAGGAGGGCAGAGAGGAAGGGGCTGAGGTACCACATCTGCTTGGTTTTGCAAATACGGCACCTTACACTCACAAAGCATTTGCAAATGTATAGCTAGCAGTGTAGGTGGAAGTTGTGTAGCATACTTTACAAATCATTTCTTTTCAAAGCCTCAGAAATCTTATGGGCTCAAAATCTTCATCAGCATACTGATGTTTAATAAGTTATCATCTATCAGCTGAGGCATGGTAGATCCAGTGTGAAAGCTTTTATCCCATGGAAAATGTAAGGCAATTTGACATAGCTTTGCCTGCAGGGAATGCTGGCTAAATGAAGCCTTACCACCTGTGTCTGGCAAAATTAAAAGTGTGCAGCCAGGTATTTCCTGGGGCTCAGCTGATTTACAATAATCTGACCCATGATTGTGAGTCCTTCTGCACATTCATCTGCAGCTAAATGTTACTCAGAAATTGAAATCTGGAGGAACAGCTAAATATAGACCTTTTTTTAATTTAATTCAACTGCTTTGGCATCAGAAAGCCTTTCAGACTTCCAAAAAGCCTTTTGCTCTTGCCAGGATGCATGGAAAGAATGCTTCCCTAATGATGTAATAGCGATTATTTTATGGATTTCTACACTTTGATGTAGCAAGCATACATGCAGTATACCCCAAAAATCTTTCCAGTGATCTTGTGGAGAAGGGTTTCAGAGAATAACTCAAGAAAAAATGATTCATGCTTGGTTTTTGCTACCTGCCATTGACTACTCTTGAAAAACTGCAGGGGGGGATCTGTGCGTTACAAATGTTTAACTCATACTACACACTGTTACTAAGTATGGTACAGTCTTACAGGAAGTAAAGTTTGAATATCACTCTTGGGACTTGACATTGTGATGTGAAATGAACAAGAATTACCATTTCATCATGTATCAAGTAACATTTTGCTTTGAAAATTCCACTTCCACTCAACTGACATATTCTTAAGGCTAGAACGGGCATGATCTCCTGTCTTGTCCTTCCATGTGACATAGCTTGCATAAACTAATTTTACAACTTGCCGTTGGACCAAGCCTAGAACCCAAGGAAGCTCAACACTGCAAGTTTGTAAAAGTCCAGCTGTAAGAAGATTTAGTTGGAAACTTCAGGCTGCAACACGCTCTGACTTCAGAGGAAAGTGAATTTGATTTAGATCTGAACTTTGTGCCCTGGCCTTGACTCAATATTTTCCAAGTATAATTAGTATCAGGCAACAATACCCCAACCTCCTTGCTTATTGGGCAATATAGTTTATTAGTCACTTAAAGAAGTGTAAAAAGATATACTTGGGAGACTACATTCCTTTGTAAGGATGCAGAGTCCCTTACATGCACAATGGACCCTGCTAGAGTATAAAGGGCAGCAATATTATTTTAGAAAAAGCAACCAATTACAAAGAGTTCTGATCAAAACCAGGATACAAATAATCCTGATCTGTCTTCACTGAGGCAATGACCCATTTAGAAAAAAAGAAGTTTGGATTTCACTTCTATTTTTTTCTTAATGACGAAGCATAGACGCCAAAGAAGGGAATTGCCTGTTTTTACTAGCTGATTCCCTTTCCTTCCTCCTTGGCTCATATGTCTCTCTGGTGAGTAATGGGGAGGCTGCTCCTCTAGAACACAAGGGGAAAGTTTCAGTAAATTGCAAAAGCATGTTTGTTACTTGGAAGTCTTTTGGCACAGTTTTGAGCAAAGTTCATGGAAACCTTAAAAATGTTGTGAAGAGAGACTTAGAGGCTACATTATCAAAAAAATAAGCACCTACGCACAGGGACCTGCTTATGAAGAGTTCATTGCAAGATCAAGAATCTAAGCCGTACAGTCAAACAGATGTGCATAAAATACACTGCTGCATCTGCAGATGAGATGGTTTCCCCATCATGGAAATAGAGAACTGTCGACTTTGCATGGATGTTTCTATGTTTTATATAGGTGACTTAAGTACCCAGCTTTATCTCAGAATTAAACTTTTTCCTAACTTCTTTCCCTGACCATTCTGTTTTTCATGTGAATAATATAAAAGTTATACTTGCAGAGCAATGTAATCTTTCTAAAATACTCTGCCCTCAGAGACAGCACAACGTGAAGGAAGATTCCTAATAAGCTCATATTGGAGACTGGTATGTTTATTCATACAGAACCTTGGTCTCAATAGGACTTGTAAGTCCTGCCACCAGTAGTGTGTCTCATTTCAGGAAGACCCATTAGAACCTAGGGATTTGTAGGGAAAATAAACAGATCCACAAGATGACAAAGGGGGTCTTGAAAGGGAGGAGAGGATGGATGTCCTCTGGCAGGCTTTGAGGTCTAGAAGAATATGCTTGTACTAGTTTTTTGGCTGCCTGGATTACATCTGCTGCTGCAAGTGTGCTCTCTGTTTTATATGTCTGTTTGCTATCTCTAGTAGTCATATTCAAAAACACAGTAGACTCGTCTTTCCTTAAAATGGTCATTAAAAATGGGTATTGCAGTTGTTAAAGGTGTTAACTAAGCGTGCTGAGGCACCAGGGAGACGTACATAGGACAGACATAAGTTTTATGTTTGACCACCAATATCTTTCCAGCTCAGCCTGGAGAAAACAACTCTAATAGGAAAAGGAAGCTTCATTTTCCATAGACCTTCAGGTCCTGGCATCCCCAACAAGGAAGTGATAGAATCACTAGGTTGGAAAAAACCCACCAGATCACCGAGTCCAATCATTCCCATCAATCACTACCTGTGTCCCTCAGCACCTCATCTACCCATCCCTTAAACCCCTCCAGGGAAGATGAATCAACCCCCTCCCTGGGCAGCCTCTGCCAGTGCCCAGTGACCCTTTCCCTGAAAAATTTTTTCCTGATGACCAGCCTGAATCTCCTCTGGTGGACCTTGAGGCCATTCCCTCTCATCCTGTCCCCTGTCTCTTGGGAGAAGAGCCCAGCTCCCTCCTCTCCACAACCTCCTTTCAGGTAGTTATAGAGAGCAATGCCCTCAGCCTCCTCTTCTCCAGGCTAAACAACCCCAGCTCTCTCAGCCACTCTTTGTAATCTTTGTTCTCCAGCCCCTTCACCAGCTTTGTTGCTCTTCTCTGGACTCGCTCCAGGACCTTGACATCCTTGTGGTGAGGGGCCAGAACTGAACTCAGGATTCGAGGAGCAGTCTCACCACTGCTGAGTCCAGAAGAAGAACCTCCCTGGACCTCCTGGCCACGCCATTTCTGATCCAAACCAAGATGCCACTGGGCATCTTCTCTGATGATGGCTTATGTGATCCAAATAGGCCTTTGCTGTGAATGGAACTGAAACTATGACTTCTTTTCATACAACCGATAAAAATAGATAAAGGTTATCATTGTCAAGTTTTTAATTGTAGTCTTGACAGGAAAACTAATTCATAGCATCATTTTCCTGAGCTTCTTGTAGTTCTTTGAACTTCCACATTTTTACTAGTCCTACACCCATCTCATCTTGGAGAAGTTTGCATCACATTCAACAGGCATTTGTCTGCAAGTTTGCAGTTGACTTAAAAATACTGTGTAGGTATGACTGTTGTCAGCAGTTGGCTCTACCTTTCTTTATCCTTTTCTGGAATATTCATGTAACCTGCTGCATCCTGGGAGGTTTTTCTTTTCATTGTTATTTACCTAAAATTCTTTACTTTGGCACTTACAAGTCATGTCAGATGTGTCAACATGGAGTTTACCTTCTGCAATGCACTGTCTTAAAAAATGAGGGAGATGAGGCACAAACAGACAGGGAAGCCTCTGAAAAAACAGTAGATGTGATTTAAATGTCCTGTACTGGGAATATATAAGAACATAAACCAGAATCCATCATGAAGAATATATCATAATTAGCAAGTAAGAGACTTGGGGAGAGCTGACATAAGCAATCTGCCTAACATATAAAGTGTTAATTTTCTAGAAATGCCCCATACATGCTGACATAACTACCCAACCCTAAACACATTCATACATGATTTTAAACAACAGTTCATAAGAGTAACAACTCTGACACTGGGTGTTGCCTTAGAATTAATGACTGCCTGTGATTAATGGCCCTCAACTGCGTTTAAGCCATCAGCTCCTTCCAGCTAGTCATTATTCCCTACAAACAGTTCTCAAACTCCTGTTGTCCATTTGGTATTGGACAAGTTGAAAATGCATTGTTTTCAAACACTGAAAATGCTTGCAGTAATATAAATTTACAGTAACTCTACTACTTGCTTGAGGTTTGTGCTAGGGAAATTTATATGTTGAGTTTAGTCCTAAATTATGTCTTTTACATACCTTTTGATTCCCACAATCACTGCACAGGACCGCAGGCAACAAGGACTTCCATATGTTGCAATAATGAGAAGCCTCTAAGAATGTGACTAATAGAGGAAATGTGCAGCTTGAGCTGTGAATTAATAATTTATGTGAATTGCAAACAGGACTTTGCATATGGTGCATTTATGATTACAGATGGAGCTGTGCATGCAAATAAAAGAATCTGCAAAATAGTTGCACAACTCAGGACCCAGCTCCCTTCAAGACCAGGTAATAATAACTCTTACGACCTGGAAAATGCAGGGCTTGGTCACACAAAACATATATTTAATCTGGGGCTGTGACTTTGGTTTTAAACCATGATTCTCTTCTGAAGAGAAACACCACATTTTGGGAAGTTTTCTTTGTAGCTCTTTACTTAGAATCATACCTGCTAACCTTGGAGACATAAATCCTGAGCAACAGTAAGTAATGAAGCATGTGACAGGTTTGGCATCAGGGCCGAGACTGAGATGGATGGAGTCACCCACACAGTTCCTTGCTGTGGGACAGGAATGAGTTAAAAGCTGGGATTTCCTTGTCATGGAATATATAGTCACTTTGCAAATTGCTCTCCTTCAGAATGAAAGCTGTCTGAAATTTCCTGTGGATGGAAATTCTGTTGAAATATTCTGTAAAAATATGTGTCACAGTACAAACAGAAGCCCTCCCAATCTATAAAATAAGAAGTTTTGCCTTGACTAAGATGCAGCTGTCCGTATGTAAAATAAAACATGAGAAACAGCTCATAAAATATTGAAGGTATTGTACAACATTACGTGTCCTGTAAGACAGCATTGCTACACTGCTGCATGACATGTCAATAATATTTTTGACTCCACTAAAAATAAATAACTTTTCGTAACAGATTTCTTTTTAAAATGCTCATAGATTGTCTGGTTTTGGTTTCAGGGCAATTTGAAGTCCTGTCAAAATCAAGTTATTTTGGCTTTAGATTTTAAAAAACCAAATCTTTTTTAATCTCTTAAAGATCAGTGCTTAGAAAAGATAAAACCATGTCAATCCAGAGTGGAGTCACAGCACTAGTGCTTCACACGAATCGGTGTGCCCATCTTACCAAACAAAGTGCCATGTATCTGTTTTGAATTGGATCCTGTCGGGGCATCTATCATAATGGTGTCTGCAAGTCTGAGAATGTAAAGCTACTTGCTTTGTGGCCAACCTCTAAATACTAATGAGGGTTAGAGAGAAAGTTTCCTTGGAAGGCGGTCCATCCCTTAATTGCTTGCACAGATTTTCTAAAGCTCTTCTCAGAGGAAGCTGGCATTAAGTCCTGTCAGAGACAAAGGTTTAGACCAGAAGGACAAGAGCAGCTCCTGTTCTCCCACAGCCACGGCTGCATCCAGAGCCCACACTCATGGGAGCTCGGGGGGACTGTTCATGGAGGTAGGCTTCAGTCAGGGCCAGCTGCTGGCAGAGGCAAAACAGAGCATTATCAAGGGTGGCAGATGTCTAGTGGCAGCAAAAAGGCTCTGCAGCTTGCTGGGTCTGCTGGAGGTCCCGCTCCCTGGCTTGTCATCATGGTCTTTGGCAGGGATGAGCAGGAGGGCAGGAGTTGCTAAGCTTAGGGCCTCTTTGAATGGCAGGATGAGTAATGAGGGCTCTCCCCTCAGTCTTTGTCTTACCTCTGCCTTTTGCCCTCCCCTTCAATGACAGAAGGAGACTGACCTCTCATCCACAGGGAGGCAAAATGCATTTTTGTCTTCTCTGTTGAGAATCCATGAGTCCCTTCTGATGCAGCGACCTGTAATTCCCTTTCCTAAAGAACAAGGACTCTGGGGAAACAAGTTTGTGAACAGAGGTAAAAAAGGGACCAGTATTTGTGAGATGCAAAATTATTACAGTGAGAGGTTTAACAATAACCATCCCTGTCAGAGATGGGGAATATACTCAATATGGCCAGGTGTATTTGTGCTGGTGTAGACAGCCCAGGAGTCCTTTCAGGCAACTGAATACGGCCAAGCTCTGACCTGAAAGCCCTCACCTTGTATCTGGCTTGTATCAGAAACAGTGCGACCAGCAGGTCCAGGGAGGTTATTCTCCCTCTCAGCACTGGTGAGACCGCTCCTTGAATACTGTGTGCAGTTCTGGGCCCCTCACCATAAGAAGGATGTTGAGGCTCTGGAGTGAGTCTAGAGAAGAGCAACAAAGCTGATGAAGGGGCTGGAGAACAGGCCTTATGAGGAATGGCTGAGAGAGCTGGGGTTGTTTAGCCTGGANGGTCCTGAGGGACATGGTTTAGTGTTTGATAGGAATGGTTGGACTTGATGATCCGGTGGGTCTCTTCCAACCTCGTGATTCTATGATTCTATGATTCTATGATTCTATGACCTGTGCTGACACTAGGCGTCTCAGCGTGGTTACCTGGCTTGCAGACCACAGCTGGCTCAGAGCTGCTGAGCTTGGAGTGCGGGCAGGATGGGCTCAGGTTCTCCTCAGTCCAGTTATCTCGAGCACGAGTCGAGCACAACTCTGGGACAGTAAACAAAACCCCAGTGAATGCTGGGTAGCCCAGCTGTTTTAGACATCTTCTGTTTCTAATCATGCTTACAGTCTGGGGCTTTTCTTTCCCTGTCGCCAGGCCATTTAGAGTTGGATCTGCTGATCACATAGATCCTAGATGAGACACAGTTAAACAAATGAAGCTCCAACCTTTACTTTGGGTTTCAGTAGCATATTTTAAACCCAGTATTTCAAAGCTTTTCACAAACATTATAAAGAAGGTCTACAAAGGTACCATTGTCTCTGTTTCATAAATGGTGAAACTGAAGGACATAGATGTTTGAAGAAAGGCTCAAGACAGCAGAGCAGGCGTGAGTATGAGGATACAGATATCTCTGCCTCAGCATCTGGGTCCTGACCAGGGGATCACACGGAAATTTTGTAACCACTTCAGGCTGCGATACTAGCTTTATTTATATTTGTATACCAGAACTGTTACTATTGTGATACCCACTGGGACTACTGCAAGAGTATAATAGTAGTAACTGTAATAATACAGTTTATTAATAGAAAGCCAGCATTCTGGAGATCAGAATGGCAGCCTTTGTGCACATTTTGGGTAATAGGGTGGTGACAGTGGTTGAGAATTGGCAGTGTCGGGCCAAGAAAGTGATGGGCAACTTTTAAGAGCTGAATGCTGGAATTGGAAGCAAGAGTATTTAAGATAAACAAGAAAAAATCCTTTTGCAGTGAGAGAATGTGAATGATTCCCATAAGATCTTTAAAACTCACTGTGAGCACGGTGAAATGAAGTAACTGTCAGCAACATTCAACATAAAATCATTCAGTGTTTATTAAGAACAATTCTAATTAATCTAAAGTCAGCTCAATCTAGGAAAAAAAAAAAGCACAATCAATCTTTGAAGTATTCTGGAACATCTAGTAGACTCTCCATCCTGCAATATTCTTATCTGATTACCAGGCCAGAAGTAGTTGTGAGCTCCCTGACAAGATCTACATTTGCTGTAATAACACATGTAGAACTTACAAGGTGACATGAAAAGATTACAAAGTAGTAAGAAAATATTTCCCTCCTGCCTTTCCAATTGCGATAAATAAATCAAGCCAAATGTGAAACAGGTGCAAAGGGGGTGAAATGATGTATTTAAAGTGAGAATGTAGGCTGAAGCAACTTCACCAGTCACCAAGGTGCTGTTGGTGTGCTGGGGTTGCTGCATGAGCCTAAGGACGTGATTCCATCATGATGTGCCACCCACCACTGCCCTGCACTGATGCAGGATCATGTACCCATACACATTTTTAACTTGTCATTACAAAGCTCATGTGAAGGAGATTTTACATTTTTTTCCAGGAGTTTATCACAGTCTTCAGCTGAAACCTGTGCACGATTGCTTTGACCCAACAGTGTACAAATGCAACAGAAATGCTTTGGCTATCAAAAGTAGTAACTACTCAGACCTAGTCCTGCCCACTCACTTCATAGAATCATAGAATCACCAGGTTGGAAGAGACCCACCGGATCATCGAGTCCAACCATTCCTATCAAACACTAAACCATGTCCCTCAGCACCTTGTCCACCTGTGCCTTAAACACCTCCAGGGAAGGCAAATCAACCACCTCCCTGGGAAGCATATTCCAATGCCCAATGACCCTTTCTGTGAAAAGCTTTTTCCTAATGTCTAGCCTAAATCTCCCCTGGCGGAGCTTGAGGCCATTCTCTCTTACCCTGTCCCCTACACTTGGGAGAAGAGTCTAGCTCCCTCCTCTCTACAACCTCCTTTCCGGTAGTTGTAGAGAGCAATGAGGTCTCCCCTCAGCCTCCTCTTCTCCAGGCTAAACAACCCCAGCTCTCTCAGCCGTTCATCGTAAGGCCTGTTCTCCAGCCCCTTCATGTGACTCTTGCCTCGAACATGCTGCACTGTTGCCCATGTTGTAGAGATGTGGCCCATAACAGTCAGAGGAAGAGGCTGGCCCTGACCTGCTACCCTTTCCCTGAGGATGAAAGGGAGTGGAGATCTGACAACAGAGCAGATCTCAAATGTCTCTACACTTATGGTGCCCACAAACCCTGGGCAACAAGTTGCAGATCCATGGGTGTTTGTACCACAGGTGGGAAGAGCAGGGTGGGAAGGTGCCTCTCCATGCATGTGCCCAGCACAGCAAGTGCACATCACTAGCCGACCTACCCCTGCTGCTGCATGAGGTGCCAGTGCCTCCAACGAAAGCAAGGTCAATAAGCCAAGTTAAGTTTGCCAAATTATTGGAAAGTTCAGAAAAGCTTATTTGATCACAATGAGGTCCATTCAGCTCTGAAATTAGCTCATTTTCCCTCTACAAAAGATCCCAGGGTGTGCAAGGTGGAAGCCAGGAGACTCAGAGTGCACCATACATTATAAGAACAAAGTTATGACAATTCCTTAGATAAGACTGGTGTTGGCCAACACTTCTTTCTTGTAACCCAGAAATAAATAAAGTCCTTCCTCAGCTTGGCCAATTATTAGGAAGTTTATTGTAAAACCTCTACTGGAAAGGGTCCAGTGAAGGACCATGAATTTTGTGAGGGGATTGGAGTGTCTCTCCTATGAGGAAAGGCTAAGAGAACTGGGACTGTTTAGCTTGGATCTCATTGATGTATATAAATACCTGAAGGAAGGGTGCAAAGAGGATGGAACACAGTGGTGCCCACTGACAGGACTAAAGACAGGCACAAACAATCACAAACCCTCTGAATGTCAGGAAACTATTTCACTGTGAGAGTGACCAAGCGCCAGCACAGGTTTCCCAGAGAAAATGTGGAGTCTCCATCCCTGGAGATATTCAAAAGCTGCCTAGACGTGGCCATGGGCAACTGGTGGCCCTGCTTGAGCAGGGTATGTTGGACCAGATGACCTCTGGAGGTCCCTTCCAACCTCAACCATCCTGTAATTCATTCTGTTTTTCTGTAAATTTTGCTTTACAGGCTTTGACAAAAGAACAGCTTTTCAGGAAATGACCTGCTCACATTGCCTTGAGCAGATGAAAGCAAATACCTGCAATAAGGATCATGAGTCCAGTTGAGAATTTACGTGATTTATAGTCTTTCAGACCTCGGTGAGAGAATTAAGACAGGCTCTCTCCTAGAAATTTCAAGGATGTCAATACCCTATCCAATACATAAAGTTCTACAACATTGAGACACAACAGGAAAATATTTTTGGGGTGTTTGATGTGCTGTCATGTACTGTTTTATTCATTACTTCATTTATCTTAGTAACTGATCAAACAACTGCACTGACTCCATTCAATGAACACCTCAAATCCCAGTGTCATGTCATGGTACATTCCTTGGCTTCACTCTCAGTTTAAATCAAAACAAAAAAGTAGCAGCTATGCAAGTAGAAAGAAGATTCTTGGGTAGCTGCTCAGAACAGACTCACCCTGTGAGGTGTGGGGCTGCTGCCTTCTGGAAAGGGACTTCTTCTGAGCCATAGTGAAATGGGGCTAGCATGAAGTGACGTAAGGGCCTTTTGGTCTCTTTTGAGATAAATGACATTGAGACTCTTTTTTGGCTTTTCTTCTGTGATTTTACTGTCCCCTAAAGCACTTTGTCAAACTCAAACAGCAGTTGTGATTGTGGTAGTTCCACGTCTACTTCCCCTCCCTTTAAATAACTAGTTAGAAAAAGACCTTCAGAAAAGTAGCTGCTTTTAGTTGCACGACTTTCTTTGTTATTTCTTTAGCAATGAAATATCTCTTGCCCTGCCTAAATGAAATATTTTTCTTCAATAAAGTGGAAATTCATTTTACCAGACTATGTTCCTCCTATGACCCATCTATACTCATGATGCATAAGCCCCACACATTTCTTTTTATTATGCATGAGAATCAGTATTTTACTGCTTTTTTTCTGGGTTTTTTTTCATTTTCTATTGAATCAATAATAAATATTTTCTACCACTACAGAGGATATTTCAGTAAGACAATAACTGCACTAGGTCTTGGCTTCAGGAGCACTTTCTTAGAATCATAGAATCATAGAATCACCAGGTTGGAAGAGACCCACCAGATCATCAAGTCCAACCATTCCTATCAAACACTAAACCATGTCCCTCAGGACCTCGTCTACCCATGCCTTAAACAACTCCAGGGAAGGGTGAATCAACCCCCTCCCTGGGCAGCCTGTTCCAATGCCCAATGACCCTTTCTGTGAAAAGCTTTTTCCTAATGTCTAGCCTAAATCTCCCCTGGCGGAGCTTGAGGTCATTCCCTGTTGTCCTGTCCCCTGTCACTTGGGCAAGAGGCCAGTACCCCCCCCTCTACAACCTCCTTTCAGNGTCCCTCTCCTCCTGGCAGATTTCTAGACAGACTTCTCCTAGTCTGTAGCACTGCTTGGGGTTGTTGTGCCCCAAGTGCAGAACCCGGCATTTGGCATTGTTAAACCTCATGCCATTGGACTCAACCCAGCGGTCCAGCCTGTTCAGATCCCTTTCTTGCCTTTAGGAGCTCCTTCTTGCCTAGAACTGAGAAGAGTGTGGAAATTAAGGACATGCTTTACGCTGCCCAGGGCTCCTATTTTTCCTTCTGTACGTACGCTTGTTTTAAAGGAGTCATGCAGAAAGCTTACTGCTCTAAAAGACAACAAAGATGGTCCGGAGTGTATTTTTTCAATGCTATTTTAAACATGTGGTTATGGCTCTGAGGGATGCTGTTTCACCAGCCACACCCTTCTCCTTTTCTCAGCTTCCTCAAATGGTTCCACAGTGCTAGAGAAGCTTCATTCCACGTGGAGCAGTTGTGCAATCTTACATCATCCTTCACTCTTCACCTCTCCATTTCGCTTATGCGCCATGAAAACAGTTGCTCCAATATATTCAAGATATAACCAGAGCATTTTAAAATCAAAAGTCCTAAAGTAGGCATTGCTA
This sequence comes from Piaya cayana, assembly GCA_013389865.1. Classification (NCBI taxonomy): domain Eukaryota; kingdom Metazoa; phylum Chordata; class Aves; order Cuculiformes; family Coccyzidae; genus Piaya; species Piaya cayana. Next base: position 55,399 of record WAAB01019714.1, read on the forward strand.
TAATCTATTTGCAATTTTTTTATCTATCATATTACCTACAGTTTCTTTTCTAACCTATCTGAATTTTGCATTGGACAAATTTTCAATACTTCTATCACTGGCAAAAAATGTTGAAGGAGGCCAAGTTTTGTGGGATTATGTGCTCGTACAATATTTAATTTCTCATGTCAGTAGTTTTTGATGATATACTTCGATTTTTTTTCATGTATTTTAACTACAACATGTTGAAAGAAATAATAAAACCCATTATTCTAATAGAACAATATCTATCTAAACACTGTTCTTTTGCAATGTCCTCTAGGGAATTATGCATAAAATTAAAAGAAATACCAGTGGGGTCTTGGCATGGGTCTGCAGAAGTATCAGAGTGAGCTTAAGCTAAAAAGAAATTGCAGATATGAATACAGAGAGCTTTCACAGTTCATTTAAATGAATATTGACATTTTCCTAAGTGCCATTTTACATAGTTTGTGTCATCATTGTACCTGCTCATTAATGCATGTATTTTAATACACATTCCTGTGGTGCAAGGAAATAATTCTGTTTCATGGATGAGGAGTTGAGAAACAGGGATTAAGCAATATATACAAAGTCACACAGGAAACATGTGGCTAACTCTACGTCTCTTGAATGCCAGTCTGGTGGTGCAACTACAGCAGCAGCTCCCTGCTTGCCAAAAAAACCCCCCAAAACAACCCAAAAGTATGAGCTGGGCTAATGCCTGGCATTTAATATTGTTAAAAAAAAGATCAAGATTACTTTAGTATATTAAGTATGATGGAATGTATGGCCCCATGTCTATCAGTTATGAATTCTAGTTTACTTAAGTTCTATCAGTCATGTTACTGCAAATTTCTGAAGCTCAGATCACAGGATCTTGGAGTGAGGTCTACAAGTGTTGACACACCATTATAGCAAGAAGTGAATGAATGGTACTTGTTCTACTTATGAGATTAAGATTGTTTCCTTCCTACCAATGTAAATGCAATCCTGCAGAAAACTGCTTAATTCTAAGCTAACTCTAGTAATGGACTGTGGTTAGTGTGTGTTTTATGACTGCTACTCGTGCGGAGAGTGTGGATTACCTTACAATACCTCATGTTTCAGTAACATCCTTGAATGTGTTTCAGAAATAGGTTAGTAGAATATAGATGGTGTATGATACTAAAATGTGATTTTCAATGTCTTCAGACAGAATGTGTTGCTAAATTCAGTGGCGAAAATACAGATGCTCATACAACTTATTTAGATTTAGCCTGTATGTTTCATATTATGTGGAATTACTCATATAATGACATGAGCTACTTTGCAACTTGAATGAGTCCCTTGATGAATCCTTTCTGTGGCAACTGGAAGGCCATGATGTACAAGCATATTAAGTTCACCACGTGGTAGTCCCTCCTAATGCTCCTCCAAAATGCCTTAATCACTTTTGATTTAGATTTTCTCCTTGCCTTTTTGTATGCCCCAACCCAAGACCCACCAGGTTACAGGACACATACTCAATAGTTTCTTCTGCTGCGCTTCAGCTGCTCTGTCTCAGCCTCTGGATGAGATGCCTGATGGGGGTCTCAGGAACTTAATTCTGTTTTCATTCTATCATCTGTCATATCTCTGCACAGAACACTGCTGCACAGTATCCACCAGCTCCTTGCTTAGTTTCAGGGATCCTTGGAAGAGCCCTCTGTTTGTTGTCTCCGTCTATCTCCAAATACTGTATTTTCGTTTCTAGGCTATGACCATGAAGTCTCTCCCTTTATTTCATTTGTTGCCCTGAATAATTTTTTGTTTTCTCCCCAGTTTTCCTTTCCTCACATATTTTGTTGGGAGATTGTGGGGAGAGGGTGTTTGTTTTGTTAGGGGTTGTCCAAGGCCCATTGCTTTTGGAGGAAAACTCACTAGGCACTCTGGAAAAAGTGCAGGAACAGGGCACGCAACCAGCAGTATTTCCCAGATAACTTTCATGCACACCTACTGATCTGTAGCCTTTTGAGGTGTGGTCAATCCTTGTTCTCCTTTGAATGTAATTAATTTTCTTAATACTGTTTTCAGGTAAAGGTCGTTCTGAAGGTATTTAGTGGGATGTAGATTTAGGTATGGGAACTACTGTAAGCCTGATGCTGGACAAAAGCATCAGAATATCTTTTGAAGGGAACCCTCCTAGCAGAAAATGAACACAACTTTTTCTTCAGAAGTTTTGACTGTGTTAATAAACACTCATCTGGTATTCTCTACAGTATGGTCCACATAAATTAGGTTTAATGTACTTGCATGAAATTCCTGTATTTAGCTTTCATGCCTAAAGTGAATATTCATACAGATTTTAAAAACACATTAGTCACCCCAAATGATTGCACATCTAGGAAAAAAAGCTGAGGAATTCAGCAGTGAGGCATCCAATTGAGTGTTGTTAAGTGGACAATTTCTTACTCTTTGATTCCTTAGTTACCTGCTTGCAGAATTCATACCGTGGGTTCTTGAATATATAGGAATAGGGAACCAGTACAAGAAGGAAAAATTATTAGAAACTTGGGAGGCTTGAAAAGTGAGGCTGTCAGCAGACAGTGCATGAGAAGTAGTCGGGAAGTTACAGAACAAATATGAAATAAGCAAATAATAGTCAGTAATCAAAGGGTTAATAGCATGATTGCTTGGATGTCCAGCATAGGAAAGCAAGGCTGGGGAAAGAATTTGCTTACTGGAACAATATTTTCACCTTATGTTGTTGCTCAGAGGCAGTGCTGGAGGAGTCCCTGCTCCTTACAAGCTCTGCTAGAGAGCTGACTAATTAAGTGTTTGCTACACAGGAATAAGAAAAACAAAACTAGAACTTGCAAACTATCAGATTTGCATTGGAAGCTTTAGTAATAATAATAATAATAATAATGTTAATAAAGTGTGCAATATTTCCCAGCTGTAACCTGTATTCTTAAGGAGGTTCTAGAAAAACATGTTGGTAAGAAATGATTCAGCACTGATTACTAATCTGTGAGGGTGTTCCTATTGTTGATAAATAGCATTGGAAATATGTTCTTATCAGCTAGTCACAAATCCATCTTCTCTTTCTCCTCTTCAGGCATGTGTTCATGAGGTCTGACTAATCTTGGTAAATAATGCAAAGTGAAATTGCAATATTTGATTTCATGACAAGAAGGGAGAAGATGAGGTAAAGTTAGTCTGAAGTAAAGTTGTACCAGACCTGAAACAGTTTTCAGATGAGATAAACCAAACCAAGCAAGGATTAATTAAGCTTCTTATTTGAAACACAGATCTTGAGTCTCTTAATTAGTCTACCTCTGCTAGTCTTCTACAGGAATAATAATATCTTCTTTTGTTATTTTGATGGCCCTGAATTTGTTCTGAGCATTTCCATGTTATCTTTTGTCCATAGAGTTACTTCTTGCCTTCAAGATTTCAGCTAAATACCTAATTTCTTATGTTGCTTGGGTACTCAATTTCTTAGACATCTCTGTTTATTCAAAGAGAGGGGAGGTTCCAGCTTTCCTGTGAGTTACCCAGATGAATGAGGACCTGGCTTTGGAGTAATCTACTTCAGCTGGATTCTGTTACTGCTTTCGTGTGCGTATATACAGATGCTGAAATGAGATTAAACTTCTGCTAACTTCACAGGGTAGGTGTTCAGCACTTTTTTTTTTTAAATGCAAGTGACTATCAATGGCAGGGGACGAAAACCTGACCACTCTCCGCCTGAAAAGTTCTTCTACTGAAAGTCACCTAAGACATAAGATAGATTAAAAGACTAGATCCATTGCTGGTCAGCAATGAAATTGGATTATTTTTAGGTATGGAAAACTTGGTAAATGTAGCATTTTCTTAGTTTTCTTTTCTAGAAATAAACCTTTACCAGATAGCAGAATGGAACTCATATTGTCCTATGGCTTCTTGTGATGGGCAGCTGGTGGTTGTGCATCATTGCAAACATGGATTTCTAAGAACAGGATGTGTGGCTGCATCTTAGAGAGACTGAGCAGGTTAATTATGCCCACATAATAGGCAAAGAAGGAACATGTAAATGTTGGAGATAAGGTAGTGTCAATCTGAAGACTTATGTCCTTGACAGGGCTGGCTTAAAGATTCCAATACCTTTCTGGAAATAATTCTTTTAAGAAAAATGTTGGTGTTTTGGTTTTGTTTTTTTTACAGTTTTGTAGATGTTTTGAATTTTTCAGGATGAGAAAAAGCAGCTTATAACATTCCAGATATTTTTTTAAATGGAAAATCACTGGGTTATTCCTTTACTTCTTAGAACTTGAGAATAGTCTAAAGCTAGCATCCCTTTATTTTGCTAAAAGTTAAAAGATAAATTAAAAACATCTAAACTTTTATTCTAAATGAAAAAAGTGGGAGAACAGCAAGACATAATTGGAAGTTAATTTTTATTGTTATCTTTTGGCCAATTTCTTAAAATTTACTGATGAAAGAACCCAAAGACTAGAGTACCTGTGACTAAGATGAGACCAAAGTCTAGTCCTTGAGTACAATAATCTGGATGTTGAAGTACTCCAAAATTTCTGTTACCTCTGACGGGGCTGAGGCTTAAACTGGCACAAAGGGGCAGGAGTTGTAAACTGGACTGACCTTGATTTGTCCATTTGTTTAATAAAGTGGTAAAGAGGCACTGGGAACATACACCATATTCCAGATTTGCAGATTTTTCTTTCCCACTGAAAGAGTCCTTACTTTGGATGGTCATCTTATGGAGTTTCCAGCCCAGAATTGTCCTGCATCTAATGGTGGAGGAATGAGAAGAGATAAAATGAGTAGCTGACTTTACAGCAAATACATGTAGAAATGTGTTAGATCCCACAGAATTAATATTTTGTTGTCCAGCCCAAGAATATGATTAAAATTGTAAGATCTCTGTGAATGGTATCTGTGGAAGGCAATTCAGTATTTATAGATTTATCCATGTGAACAAAAGATGCGGCTACTATTTCAGTTTGTGCTATATAATTGATTACTTTATGTGAGAGTGCATTATTATATACCTCATTTCCAATTTATCTAGCTTATTAAAATAAATATTTTTAAAACGTATCAATTATATTAACTCAGTGCCTCAATCAGCAGCATTTGAGATTGTGCTGACATGAGGTTTTTGTGGTGTTGCTCCTGCAAAAAAATGTTTCTGTGGTCCTTCAGGTTTCCAAAGTTAGCTGCATCCAAATTCTTCTAGCAGTGGACATTTTGGATAGTTAGGAATAACGATTTCCAAAACCACGTTTAATTTATTTATTACCTCATCCCAGAATTTATTTCACCCTAGGGCACAAGCAAAGCATGTGTAACTAATTATCCTGAGAATGTCCACAGCTCCAGTAAGTATACTTTTTTTCCCTTCTTTTTTCTTTTCTGTTGTTGGGGGGGTTTTTTTGGGTTTTTTGGTGGTTTTTTTTTTAAATCCCACTGTTTTTCATTCTTTCTGCTGTCCATTAAGTCCTACAAAGAAATTTCTGCTGGATAAATTCAGCTTTGAGTTCATATGCAAATTCATATATGTTTCAGAATATTCTGTTTCATCTTTTGCCATTCAAGTAATAATCTAGATCTTGGTCCACAAACTCAAGACTTTGTAAAGCATTTAAAGGATATAAAAAAAGAGAAAGACACAAAATGAAGGCACCAAGGCCCAGATTTAGTCAATTAAAATTCCACCAGGGTCCCAATGCTTGGTGATTCCTCTTGGCTACACACAGCTGAAGATGCAGAGCCAGCCAGGAGAAAACATTAGGCAAGAGGAATAAACTGGAATTTAACCAATACAAATTATATCTCATGTCTCTGATTTTGATTAAAAAAGCAAACCACAAAACCTCCAAATTCTTCAGGATAGAAAGCTGCCTTATGAGCCTAAAGTTTGTTTAAATGCAGCTATTTTTACTCTCATCCCTCCAAAAGAGGGAAAGAGTAAATACAAAAACTTTATTGAACTGCAGTGGAGTCATGGGAGGAATAAAGTCAGACCATTCTGATTAGAAATCTTTCAGTTTGAATTTATATGATGTTGGATGTACTGTGATGCTCTGCATGAGTCCTTTATTCTAGCCTTGTGGCAGGATGTGTTAAAAAACAACAACCAAACACGCCCTTCCACTGGCCCCCAAAAAATACCACCCAAACAAACACCAACAAAAACCTATAGAAGAGTCTGGAAAAACTTTCAGGCAGATGAATGCAAAATCTCTGTGACAAAGATGGTTTCTCTCTTCTTCACTGCCACAGAATCGATGGGAGTCAGGAGAGCTGCACACTGAGTATGCTGGATCCGGTTCAATGCAGTGCAAAGAACCAAACCTGTTCAGTCTAAGTATTAGAAGCAGCTTATTTCTCACAGAGAGAGGTTCCACCTCTGCTAATTTATCTTATCAGGAAGCCTGGTAAATTAGCCTGAAGCAGCCGTCGCCAGACTGTCTAAAAATTGCATGTGCATAATGTAGAGAATATACTAAGTACTTTCAGGTCTCATTTATTTTGATGAAAATTTGGGAGTTCAGTGTGTCTCATTTTCAGGCTCTTGACTAAAGGTAAAATTCTAGCACCAGTGAAGTCAATGGCAAAGCTCCCCTGAATTTAGTGAGTCAAAATTAGCCTGATTGGGCTAAGAAAGGACAGGTACTTTTTCAACACAAGAGTAGTTTCACTACAGCATTCAGTGTACCTGACAAAAGAATATGACTCTGCAGCTGAAACACACGTAGCTCCTGGTAGCACTGCTGTGTGGGAGAAAGTTTGCATTGCAACCATTTGGTTTTAATCCCGTAAAAAAGAAGATTTAATATCTATAAACTCCCACCATAATTTTCCCAGAACTATGAAAACAAATAATTAAGATGCTTGATTTTTTTAATTAGTTGACCAATAGAATGCTTGGTTCTATAAAAGACTTACAAGTCAGTGTCCCCCTAGAAATACTAATCTCCCCAACAAAGAAAGCAAAAGCAGTTTTAGTGGAAGGCATAGAAAAAAATAGCTGCTCCAGATTTCCTAACTAACGTTGATGCTGAGTTTCCAATCATTGTGTTTGCTGGAATTTTGGAGGACAAATGTCTTTGGGAATGCAAACTACATTTGAGAGATTTTATACAGAAATTTATGTGGCCTGGTCTTGCTCAGTGTGTGCGCGTGTCATTTATTTTACTTGCTGTCCATTGAAACTAATGAGCCTATCCACAAGAGGAAATAACATGATGAAAATTTCCCTACTCAGACCCTAACTCACATCTCAAGATGTGTGACCAAATGCTGGGCATTCCACTTAGAAGTCCAGATGAGCTCATCTCAGATAACTCACTGTGTTTCCATCTGGTTCAGATTTGAACAAAACTATTTAGTTGGAAGAAGAAAAATACATTTTGTATCATTTTAATGCTGAACAGATTAAGTGACATACTTGCTTATTTAATCTGCAGCATTGGAGAGTTTAATGAACTGAGTAAGATACATATCTTGGCTCCAGTTCTGTTCTAGGATACACCAATGAAACCCCAACTGACTTAAATAGAATAACAGCTTTCTTAATGAATGTAAAACATATTTAATGAAAAAAAAGCGTACATGCATGGTATGAATAGAAGTATTTTGAACTATTGGAAATTACTTAACAGTTCATCTGCTTTTATGCCTTGTGTGTGTGTTGTTGGGGTTTTTTGGTTGGTTTATTTGGGGGAAAAATTACTGTTCAGTAAATAAATTAGTCAGTTTTTTCAGCTGAAGAATTTAAGCATGTGATTTCCACTCCTGATAGCTGGAAAAATAATAGGTATGTGAATCTCCCGAATTCTGATGGGAGAATGAAATCCAGTGTTATGCTGTACATCACACACTGCTGGTGTGAGTGCCAGACAAGTTACCTTTGATATAATACAGCCTGGGCCAAGCACCTATTAAAGAGTTCGTGACCGTCTGCTACAGTTCAGGAAAATGGGTTTTCTAAGGATGGTCCAAATACACTTCCTTTCTGTTTTACTGAAAACACAGAAGGACAGTTAATGTGAAACACTGGTCTTCCCATAGCCCAACTTATAAAGTGAAATTTGCAGCTTCTGGTGACCTTATCTAGAGAAACTACCAAGTAGCAGCAAATGCTATTATTCTATTCAAGTGGCATTGTCATTGGAATTAAAAATCTTGTTTTGTATGTCTCCAGCTGCTCATTCATTCCCAGTTCTGCTCCATTCTTTATTCCTGCTGTACATGCTTGAGAGGGTGCCCAGGGAGGTGGTTGAGTCACCTTCCCTGGAGGTGTTTAAGGCACGGGTGGACAAGGTGCTAAGGGGCATGGTTTAGTGTTTGATAGGAATGGTTGGACTCGAAGACCCCGTGAGTCTCTTTCAAACTGGTTATTCTATGATTCTATGATGAACAAGATCAAGGGAGAAGCTCAGATAAAGCTGTCCTGTTACTTGTATAGGAAGGGACTGATCCATTTTTTTAAAGGCAGTTCCATTTTCTGATGCCTAAAATATGTCAGACTACACTCAAGGGTAGTTTTTCAGCTCTCAGAGGTCAATGGGCTACTTTGCCAGTTCAGCTACAATAATAACTCATTTTATTGTCTCTGGCTCAAGCTTCACATACGAGTTGTTTGCAATAATGTTGCGCCGTCAATTAATTTCTCTACAGTTGTGTTGTGGTCAAAGTTGTGGGATAAAAGACTGGCTTCTTAAGTGTTGTGACCAAAGTGCTGTTTTCAGTGCAAGTGATGAGAGACAAAATTAGAGAGGTGCTTCTTTTCAAAAAAGATTATCCAATAATGAGTTGTACAGAGAACATTATTTTGGCACTCAAGTATAAAACATTAACAGGCTTTTGACAAATCTTTTTTTTGTCAGAAGATGTCATTTTGTTGCAGCATTCAAACATTCAAACGTCAGTTTACCAAAATTTGGCAAAATAACTTCTGCAGATGATATATAGAGGGAAGGAGAGATCAAGCCAAGAGAAAGGCTCTAGGTGTGGAAACCCAACTTCCCAACACCAGTCCAGTCAGCAAAAGCTCTCCATAAGTCTCTCACCCTTTCCTGAGGAGCACAGCCACTGTCAGCCTTCTTGGGAAGATTTGTCTCAGAGTTGTGCTTTGTTTTCAGTGAAAAGGTCATGGATTGCATTTGCATGCATATAGAAGCAAATTTTGGAACTAGATGCAGTTTAATGAAGCAGAATTCCGGTTTTCTAGTCAGCTTTACTTGCTATGCTTTGTCATGAGCAAAACTCAGTGAAAATGGAAGTTAGATGTAGCATTCTCTACAAAGAAACAGACTCAAGGGAAGATATTTGAAACAGATATAAATGCCAAATTTCCATTGCCATAAAATGATTAAGGAGAAGAAATTAGTGGCTGAGAAGTTCTGTCCCTTCATCATAAACAATCTGAAGGTGGGAATTTTTTTTGTAAAGATGCTAGAGCATTTAACTGCTTTTCTAATTTCATACTAAGGCTGAAGCGTGCACTGTGCCACGTGCACTGATTGTAGCAGTGGCACAAACAGGCAGTCAATAAAGAAGGCAGAAGCAGAGGTGAAACATTTGCTCCAAGTTAGATTGAATATTGGGTATGGAGATTCACAGGTGTTAATGTGCCCTTCTTTTTATGACAACCTGACAGTCACTGTTAATAATCATTTGGAGACCTGGGCAAATAAAGAAAGGAAGTTAACCCTTCTTCTTTTCCACTTTCCATTTAGCAAGTTCTTGTAAAGATTTCTTCAGTCCCTTGTTCCGAATCTTTTATGGTGTTAACTGTCCACTTGGTAGAACAGAAAAGAAGTGATTTTTGTTTTTCTTACTTAAAACTGACTCCTAGGTTCTTGAAGACAACAAGAGGAAAAAACTTCAGAAGAGAAGGAAAATAGCAGAAGAGTCCTTTTCTTATTCTATTTCTTCCAAGCTTGCTGCTAGAGAAAGAAAAAAAAAAGGAGTATAAAGCCTTGTCAGGCACCGTGAAACCTGGCAAATTTACGCTAGTGTTGGGCTATTAAAGGCATCAGTCTCTGTTATCTTGCTAGTTGCAGGCTTGCTGCAGTGTTGCAAAAGAAACAGTTGAAGACAGACTGACTAAACAGATGGCAAGAATAGAGAAAGACTGAACTGGAGAAGGACAAGGAGATAGGAAGGAGAGGCTGGGAGGAGGAAGCTAAGCCTCACAGACTGGATATCATTTAGAAGTTAACAGAACTTAGTAGAAATGGGGTTATCTTTTGGATCCTTCCCATCACCTCTTGTCTGCCAACATCATTGCTTAGCATTAGAAGAATTAAGGTCCAACAATACTATAAAGAACCCTCAAATCCCAGCAGACAGTGCATATTCTGTGCCATGAAGGTAATTCTCAATTCTTTCAGCCCTCTTGGCGCCAAATTATGGACACAAGGGCAATAAGCAAAAAAAGGATTATCCTTTTGGTGTTTGCCAAGTAATCAAAAATTCCTGCTCATCAGTTTTGGGCCATTCCTCTCATTTCTCAGATGTAACTGCACCCACCACTTCATTCAGCAAGCATTTCTCTCTGAACTTCTTGAGTGCTTTAATCTGTAATCTTTCCAGACATTATAATCTCTTCTATATAAGAAGCAGAGGGAGAGTTCTGTTATCTGAATGTTGATGTGTCCATACATCACATGTGTGTCCATACACACCATATCTTTTTAGTTCTGGATTAGCTGTTTTGGTCCAGCAGCTTTGCCATTATTAGTTTCTTTTAAAAATAAATAATTACTTTACCTGGATTTTTTTTCATTGCCCTCTAAGACATCTGGTATGCTCTGCTTTCAGAAAGGGCCATTAAATGCCTATTCACCAGCAGTCTTATGGCTTCAAGGATAGTGCACTGCCAGTTTCTAGTGGTGTATTCGCCTCACAAATATGCCTTGCAAAATGTCTTGAGATGACCTGAAATAAAATCACTGTGGAATCGTCATTATGCTATGTGCCTGTCTCCTTAAAGATTCATAATAAACAGAAATAACTTAAGGATTTATTCTCTCTCAACAGAATCACTTGTAAGGTGCTAGCTATGCCCTAGGTATATCCAGTGTTCACAGAAGTGGTTGTGTGACAGCACAGGCTTCAGCCTGTGCACTGGGAACTGCTTGGGACCCTGGCTAATAGCCCTGCAGTTGGGTCCTCAGTCTTGCCACTGGCCTTTCTGTCTGGGTGAAAGGTAACAAGGATGCACCCATTCTTGCAGCAACCATTTTTTCCTACTGTCATGTACAAAGAGAGTAAGAAAAGAGAGCCTTATGCAAAGAACACTGCAGGGAACACTAAGCAAAAATTGCTCTACAATTGGAAAAATGCCATCATCAGATTTCTTCTTTTTACTTCTGTACATTGCAGCACTGGGGTAATGGGGGAGGGATGAGGAGGGAAGTGGGCTGATGGTCAAATTTTTATTAGCCATTCAAGTGATAGTCCAAACATAACAAGAAAATGTTCTCTTAATGCTTTTTTTTAATTGTCCAAAGTTATTCAGTGTTTAATGCTGGGTTATGTTATACTGTTGCTTCAATAACACAATCAACTTTGGAATGGAAATAGTCACCCTCTAGTGCATATTACCTCTTCATCATGTGAAGAACTACCCTGTTACAAATATTTCATTCTGAGAGACAGAAAGCTAATATTTTGCAGTGTACATTTTGTAGTTCATCTGGTGTTCCATGGAGCTGATGGAGAAGCTACCATAAAAAATGACTCAGAAAGACAAAATAAGGAGACAGATGGAAAGGCCAGTAGACCTTTCATACTTAGTTTTACACTCTAGAACTCTGAGCATTCAGGGTCCTGTGACTCTGAGTCATGCCTGTGTTCTCTAAGATGTGTTGGCTTTCCTTTGAGCTCAGCTTCTTTACATCGTTCCTTGGTTCAGTTACTCATATTAAATCATCTCAAAAACCTGCTTTCTTCCTCTTCTGAGTGCTACCTTGTGCACCACTGATAAAACCTTATTAGTATGGCTGTAGTGCCACGAGGTGGGTCTCATGATCACAATGTGAGTATCAAGTGTAGCAGCTTGATCCAGGCAGGTGAAGCAGGGTGAGGAGCTGTTGCATGTCATAGCAGGCACAGCCCAATCTGCTAGCAATGAAGAGATAAGGCGAGCACTGAGCCTTACGTACGCATTTCACATCTGTGAAATTCTGAAAGAGGAACCAGTGACTAGTTTTTACAGGTCACCTGGCCATTTTATGCAACTGCCTGGGACATCTATTTGGTTGTATTAAGAAGAAAGAAAACTCTTGTGTGACTTGAATTTGGATTTGTTAGGTATCTAAAGCTGAACTCTTAAAAAGACTTTCAAAATAAGATCCAGCTTTTAAATACAGAAAGCCTTGCTCCTGGTGTGGGTAACTTAGGAGCTCAGTTTAACAGATGAAATAGAGTGCTCCATGATTTTGTTACCTTATGCAATCAGAATATGGCATGAAATGATTAAAGGAAAGGGCAAGCCAGGTTGCTAAAGCAGTTCTGGGCATAGTTAATTAGGAACAGAAACTTGATTTAAGAACTGTTAATGAAAATAGGGAACTGTTCAGGGGGATCCGCAGCTGCTTTGTCCATGCACAGCATTAAGGAAATGAGACTATGTTACAAGCTGGGTGATAAAGGGCAGTCAAAACAATGAATGGACTGTTTATAGATGGTTCTGTTCTGTATTCACAACAGAGCAGTAATATTTATTTTCTTGGATGAAGAGCAAGTAGTGTCACCTTGTGCCATTAGATACCTAATGTATGACTGCCTAGTGCCTTCAGCATAGCACACCACTCTCTGGCACTTAAGCACAAGTCTGATGCATGCTGGGCATATGGAAGGAAATCTTTGAAAACTAAACTTCCACAAGCCTGATTACCTCTAGGCATATTTACTGTCTTGCCACTGCAAGATACCTACCTATGTATCTAACTAGCTAGATCACTTACTACCTTTCTGTTCTCTTTTCTTTTCACCAGTGTAAGTGAAATGAAAGGAGGGCAAGAGAAAAGAACCAAACCAGAAAAACTTTGAATCCAAAAACGTCCAGAAGGGAGATTATTTTGAAATGTTTTCTATGAAAATATTAATGTTTTCCCCTAGCTCTAGTGAATACATGGAACAGACATGCTATGTTCTGGTGCTTCCCACACCATTCAGGTTGCAGCCAAGGGGAAGTATGGGTGGCTTTTTTCACTTGCAGTTTTTTGACAGGATTGTTCAGTCTTCATCTTTTTAGTTCCATTAGAACTTCACGCACAGCAAATGATATTGCCAAGCATCTCCTTAGTAACTAACACTTAAAATAGAAAAATCTCAGCACTGACCTCACTCCTTGCTCTCTGCCCTCCAAAACTGCCAGTGATATAGAGGATTCTAAGAAAAGCAAGTGGGATGTGCAGACATGGTCCAAGGGAGGGATCAGCTCTGGGAAGACCTCAATCCAGGAAAGTGCATAAGCAAATGAAGGTCCAAGAGTGGAGCTGTCTCTCAATTGTTGCTGTATTCATGGTATTGTGAACACCGCTTTTTCTTTCATTGCAACAAAGCTCTAATAACAGTACTATCTAACTTCCACTTTTTGTGTTTTCTTTGGAAAAAAAAACCTGCCAAAAGGAAATTCTTTTGCCTATAGCCAAGTAATGTTATTCAAAATTCCTGTGTTAGACAGAGGTTGCTAAATTCCCTTTGGAATCTCCCTTGTGCAGTGTTTCTGTAAAAAGACAGCATGGCACTATGCTAAATCACCACGGCTGAATGATCTCTGCAATAAGGAATATAAATTGATCATATGGATTGAATCACAATAGATAGAAAAGACTAATACAGAGTATATCTTCTTTAATTAGGAAATCATTTTACCCCAAGTATTCAAAACATGAAGTTAATTCATGTAAACATTTTACATCTGGACAGACTTAAAAATGCATCAGCACAGAATATTTGAAGTTGCAGTTTCCTAGAGGGAATTTGATATATTTTTTAGGGCCAAGCGCTGAGGCCAATAGGATTTTCCTCTGTATAATCAGAATAAAACAAAACAACCCCCATCAGTCCTCTTGACTATTGATGACAGGCACCAGAGCTTCACAAAGGAATACAGAAAAGGAGCACTAATGAACTTTGAAGTGAACCTGCCAAGTTTCAGTACTGTCTTCATTTAAGTCTCTTGTAACAGTTTTTCCAAGGTATTCACAGGAAATAAATAGCTTATGAAAACAGCAGTATAATTTCAGTGTGGAACTATTGGCATACCCAGGAGCCCAAGTTAAAGCTTTCTCATGTGAGTGAGAATCTCCACATCCATTGACAGAACAGCACATGTTTTGTTGGTTTCTCAGTTAGTTTGAGAAATAGATGTGGGTCCAGATTCTTGCTCTGTCGTGACTACCTCTGAAAGTCCTCAGTACATTTAGGGTGATACAGTCAGTTCCTTTGTGTACCTTTCCATGCAGAGATGACCAAGCTGACTCATGCAAAGATCATTGCTAAAGCCAAATTTCAGATACCAAAAGATAGTTCCTGAATGAGCAATCCTGGTTTCTGGAAGCAGAATAATCTTACTAGCAAGGCACAGGTTATTTTCCAGCAGGGCTGACTAGCCAAGCAAGTATGGTTGTAGATTTCCCAGTGCCTGTTTTGCTGCTACATGATTAAGTTGTGTAGAACTATGTGTCCCTGCACTGAACTATTTACTTATAACCACTGAGTCTCAATTATTTGAGTGTAAAATGAAAGCAGTAATAGCCTCCTCCTGCCTTGCAAACATGTAAAGGGGAAAAAGTTAGAAGATGGAAAAGCATGTGGGTGTGTTTCTTGTAAGGGGCACTGGACCTTTTTAGCATCTCGGAACTCTCTTTCTGACAACTTTGTGAATTTTGAACATGTTCGATGCCAACTGGCCAAGTAATTTCATAATTTTATGCTGTTTCCCTCCTATTAGTCACATCCCTGTTTGGAGAGTGCAACATTCCAGAGGGATGGTTAAAAAGGGAAGAGACAGAGTTATCGCAGAGCTGATGCAGAGGCTCTGGAATTACAGAAGGCTTCAGATGCAGTGGAAAGCTGGCTAGGTCAGAAGCTTTCCAGCCACATGATTTTTTTCCTGCTGCTACCACAGCGGGATGTGAGACAGGAGGCACCTTAGGTTAAAACCTATCCTGAAACTTACATGATTCTCCCTTGACCACTTAATATGTTTCTGTTGGTAGATCACTCTGGCAATACCACTTGAAGTATTTGAACTAGATGGAAGAGTGTCATAGAGCAGTCTGCTCAGTTAGAAGATCCAATACACACAATGACTGTTTTTATAAATGAACAAAGAAATACACTGTCCTGCAAGGTAAGGAGAAAGAAACTTTATGTGGATGTTAGAAGTGCAGGGAAAACTCCTCTCTGTATCCCCTCTCCCCTTGCATGGGTAAGATGTCTCACACATAATGTACGTTCCACATGTTACTGACTCATTTTCCTTCTCTTACTAAGATCACTTTTAAAGCAAAATTTCAGTCTTTAGAAGCAGGTCCCTGCCCTTTTATATTTAGCAAAAATAAATGACTTCTCTAAAAGCTATCTGAATTTCTCTGCATTGGGTTTGTGGAGGGTATATCACAGATCTGACAGTCATAGCAAAAGAGGAATATGACCTGCTCCAAATATGAACCAGGAAGTCTACTCTTTTACATAGAGTCAGTGAATTTCAGATGAAAGATCTGAATGACCTCCTTTTTCTTCTTCAAGCTAAAAATAAGAGCCCAGCCAGGTCAGAGGTCAGAGAGATACAAGTGGGTGGAGAAAAAGTAGGAGACTGTCAGTCCCTGTGGCTCAGGAGGTCAAAGTGCTGCAAAAACATCACATGCTGATTCTGTAAAACAGACCAAATGAAAGTCTTGCAAGTGCTCATCACACTATTTAAACATACTCCTAAAATTTTCCACCCTTTTACTCTGCCTCTGTACCACTTTGTATTAGTTCTTTTAGCAATACATTTTCCAGAAAAGAACACTTGATGTAAAAGTGGTTAATTAAATGATGTCATTTTTATTGAAATCAGTTACATTTTGCCTACCCTCCATGCCTAGTTTTGAGAGATCTCATTCTGGAGCTTGAAGAAACTGTTTTTAATCTGTATTTCTAGTTTTCTCTCTGAAAATCTGGCCACAGTTTTGGGCCTCTAAACAGTCCTGCCTGACCACAAGTCCCTTCCAGGGGCTGTTGGGAAGACAGCAAGCATCCAAATCTTGCTGAAGTGTGACATGGCGTGTGGGTATGTGCATTTTGCACAGCTGAGGAACCTGTGTCTCATACTTGTGGGCTTTTGATGAGGATCTCGGAGATGACTGATAATCTCATTGATTATTCTCTTAGCAGGAGGGTGGAGCTAAGTGGTGGAACTCAGTATGTAAAACACCAACTTGAGAAGACAAGCAATTGAGTTTGCTAAGAGTTTTCTGCACTTCAACAGCTTTTAGAATAGTGCAGTTCTTATTTTTACATTCCAGAATGACCTCAAAAAATTGGAGAGAACTCAAAGAGGAATCACAGTAATGGTTAAAGAACTGGAGGATGTACAAAGACTCAAAAGTAGTTGATAGGTAGGTGATAAAGTTAGGGGAGAGTCTGCAAGTCATACTCATTGAGGAAGAAATAATTTGATGATGAAGGGCTTTCCAATCCAATAAACAAAGGTTCAAGAGATCTGAGGCCCCCCCAAAAAAAGCTCAACAGAAGCAAAAATCCTTCCCAACAGCTACGCTTCATTCCAACTAAGATGATCATGGTGAGAACTGTTCCTTCTGCTGAATCCAGTGCAGGCACTGCCTCCAGCAAGATAAGCTCTGGCCATGGCCCTGGAATGACCTCAGCAGCAAGGACACGTTATTGCATCAAACAACACTGTGCAGATTATTTATTGTCATTACATTTTCTCCATTGGNGCCTCAGCAGCAAGGACACACTATTGCATCAAACACACTGTGCATTAAAGAAGAAGCCAGGCAAGATAATGGTCGCCTCTGAATTACTGAGATTCTCAAGAAGTCTGGATTTTTTTTAGTATCACAAACAAGACCTAGTAAAGCAGTCTTCTTAACATGTATAAGGATTGAACAAATGAGGAAAAAGGGCAAAAAAATCTCGCTTTGGCTCTTGGAGAAAGAACTTTTGGTTTGGGGTTTTCTTTTTGGCTGCTCTGATCATTGAATTTGGTGAATTAGAGGCAGGGGAAGAGACACTGAAATCCCATGATACAACTTGCTCCCACAGATGTCTGACAAATTCTGGAAACAAGGAAATTATTTCTGCTTTCATGATAATTCAGAACCAGCATTTCAGGTTAAAGAGGGTTTGAGAATTCCGGATTCCTAGCCAGATTCAAAGTAAAATGCTAAAGAATTTTCTATCACATACTACTTCAAACTGACAAAAGACTCTGCCATCAAAACTAGCATTGATCAAATCTGAGGCAACAGACTCCCATTGACAGCAGGAACTGCTGAGCTTATGAAATTAGCTGTTTTTTTTTCTTACACAGTAAAGAAACAAGGCCACTTTTAGAACATTTTCTCTTCTTGATATTGTTAGATTTGGTGATGAAAAATTCTATTTAACTGAGTGTATACTGAAGAGGTTTTCTGGGATAATGAAAGAACTTTTAGAGAATGGAAAAAAGTAATCACAAAACCTTTAAGGAAATTCTACAGCTGCAGGTCCAATGATGTATCACTTTATTCTTGTTGTCCTAATGTAGGGTAAAGCAGGCTTCCAAAATTATATTTTCTATATCAAAGGAAAATTAAGCAAGACTGATTGCAGATTATTTCTTGTCATTACATTTTCTCCATTGGTTTTTTGAAAAGTAACATTTAACTGGACCAATTCCAACCCCTAATTAAATTGCATCTAACGTCCACCTCTGACGTAAACTGGCATACACCATCACACCATTTCATACCTCAGTCCTACCTCCATTCCTTTACTGAACAAAACCATTCTGATGTGTAGCTGGTATATTTGTTTGCAAAGCACTTATAAATTGTTTAAGGGAAAAGTTGCTGAATGTAAATTATAAAGGTAGCTATTTATACAGTGCACAGATTGCTCAGTTTTAGTTTGATGCAAACCTAGCTTATTAATAAAATAGTCACACAGAATTATTGTATCATCATTATAGAGGTGATCTATGGAATGAATATGTAACTTCACAGGTTATTATAAGTGCAATAGTTTACTATCAGTGCAAGATCCTTAAATTATGGATTATCATCATTAACCTAAACTTGATTTTTACAATGTGATTCATAACTCATTTTCTATTAGCAATAACTTATGACAGGAAAAAAATTGAAACAGAATATTTTTTTCCTAAAAATAAACTGGATGCTATCAAGTGTAAGTAAAGACATTTAATGAAGTATAGTTCCTTGGAAGAGTATTATACATACATCTTCAAAAAGTATATATTATTTTGTCCATGCTTAGTAGTAGGGACTGTTTTGTATTGCCTCAGGATATAATTAATTTTGGTGCTAAAAATTAAGAAAATATTCTTGACTTTGTGTAGGAGTAGGCAAGAGATGATTCTCAGACATGACAAATACATTGATTATGATTTTATGTATCTATATATAAAATCAAGGGCCAAAAATAATGACATGACCAAGGAGGACCATAAACTATGTATTTAGCCATTATTAGAGGAAGATTAGAAATAATGCAGGAAATCTTGAAATGTTCAGTAAGTGGGTTTGTTCTTTTCTAGGGGAGGGGGAATGCAATACTGTGTTCACATAATCTGCTGAAGAAATACTTTCTACTACAGCAACCTTCAAGGTATCTCTATTTAACGTATAGAAATGGGAGATTTTTGCTGCTCATTTATCTCACCTGTCTTGGGCTCCTCTCTCAGGACAAACTAAATCACTTTCTGAAAATGCCTAAAGAGAAAGGAGATTAATTCCTTCCTCTGGGTCAAAGAACATGAACTTCTGTTGTAAAGTGGTGTTACTCATCAGAGCACAATAAAAAAAAACAACCCAAAAAGCTAGTCAGCCACAGGATGCAGTCAAAGGAACAAAGCGACCTGAATGCAAAAAAGGGACAAGTAATCTCAGGATGAATCAGATAAGGAAAGTTCTTTTTTAAAATGGGAAAATACTAATGCTGTTTGCCAAGACTATTGGTAAGATGTTATCTGGAAACTCTGTTCACTCATGTTTGAGAATTGAAACTTGTGCACGGGTAGAACAGGCACCTGGATGAAATGAGGAAAATTGCTCTTGTAGAGCAGGCATGAAGGGGCTTGTCGTGTTCATCATACCAAAAGTAAGGCTGGGATGTGATATGATTGCTTTCTGGAAATAAATCAGATGGCTACACACCACAGGAGGTGGAAGATACATGAACTAACAGCATAAACAACAAATGGGAGATCCATAGGTAGATAGATGTATAGGTAGATAGATAGTCCCATTCCAAATGTCTCTTTGCTGCAGTGGTTGCATCAGAGGCTCAGACAGTTGGAAGATGAAATGAGAAACAATCAAATCAAAATGAGATGAAACTTTTAATTGTGATGCTAATTGTTGCAATTTATCAGTTTGCAGTAGATTCTATCTCAGTGCAAAGTTTGAAGTGAAAATGGCACACTTTTTCTAAAAGATATTTTTGTTCATAGCATTTGTCTTGAACCAGGAACTGATTCATGGAAATCATACGGCTCCATATGTCTGCATGTCAACTGGATAATTCCCATAGTGCCTAAAAACTTGTTGCTATCATTCTACTTATTTACTTTACAACTCCTTTTAATTTGTAAGAACAGTGTGAATCAGACTCAATGGAAATGAGAATTGGGTCCTAGACTTGAGCACTTCTGTGAAACAAAAATCCATTGTTTTATGTGTATTCAATCTTCTTGAATGGATTTATTTCATACATAGTGATAGGTCAGAAGAAAGCTGTTTCTAGCTCACAATAATAGATTATATTCCAGTATTTTTTGTGTAGCTTCCTTTGCTGAGGAGGCCAGCCTCTAGGTTAACTTCTGGAAGTAACTTTGGAAACTAATTTTCAGGCAATGCTCCAAGAAAAAGAGGCATATGTTGAGGAACTGACATAACTTTTTAACACCACAACCAGCATATTTCTTCAGGCAAACCCAGCCAAAACGAGTTTCCAAAATCAATATTGATCTAGTCCTTCATCCAATCAACAAACGCCATTGTTTATAAGATATAACTTTTCTTCGTTCAAAGCTAAACACCAAGGATTTTCAAAACTATTAAAATGAGAGGATTTAAGCTTCCAGAAACTCTGGCTCACTTTCAGCCTCAGTGGGCACACTGAACCATCAGAAACTATCCAAAGAACCTCCTCAGTTTTTATATAGAACCTTGAGGTGAAATGACAGCAAAGAGAATGTGGGCACAGGCATGCATGCATGTGCATGTGCTATATGTTCACAAAATGATACTTTACAAATTTTATATCAAAAAATGACGCTGCAAATTTTTCTCATTCACTGAAATTTAACTGGAGGCTAAGAAGAGATAATTATGCAGTATGATTAAATGAGATTTGCAGGATCTCCTGCGTGTGTTGGTTTGATGTCTGCTCTTCCAGTAACAATTGTGGAGGGTTCAAAATTCCATGAGCTTGGGTTTTATAATTGTAAATCCATTGAATCACTGCACAGGCATGAGATTTATTTAACCTTTTCCTTAAGGTGGTTCTTTAACAGAACCAGTCAAATATTCCTGAATTTTCCATGGCAGTAAAACACACATCTAGAACTACACAAGCCTGGAACAGGTAATGCAAAGGTTTCTCTCTCATAGCAAGAGATTGGCACAATTCCAGTCAAGAATGATTTTCCAAAACCTGGGTTTCATTTTGTGAGACATCATATAGGAGCTTTAGATAACACGTACACAGTTAGGCCATACAGCAACAGCCAAGATTTCAACTAATCTACAGCAACCTCAGCAAGTGGAAGCTGCATTTTTGAAAGTTTTGAGCAATATTCTGTGTTCTAAGTGGTGCTATCAAGGTGTTCTTACAATATTAGTGTGTACTGCTATCTAGCATTGGCAGGCCATTTAGGTCATGATGAAGATTCTTCTTTAGATATTGAATGGTAAAATTGAGTTTATTTTCATAGCCTTTAAATTTATGGAACCATAGTGTAGACATCTGATTTTTAACAGAGTTGTGTGGTACTCTGAGGCTTCTGCTTTGCTTTTTCCTTAGAATTAGGAGTTTTGCTTCCCTGACTTGAAAAGGTAGTGGTTGGAACTGATTACGATTTCCAGTGTTAACTTACTTCTAAAGAAACCTGAAAATTCTGGTTATTCATTTCACTGAATGGAGACAGTGCTGCCTTCTCCTCGCTTTTACCACTTCAGTGGCCCAGGACAGTCTAGAGGATTGTAGCAGTTCCTCTTTGTGCCTCGCATACAAAGGACTTAAAAATGTCTACTGTCTGTGGTAAGATACACATTTCATGCAGGTAGTGTCACATTTTACAAAAATACCCCACAAACCCAAGCCCCAGATCATTTTCTCCAAGAACACCCTGTGTCCCTAAGTTTTGGGTTATTAATTCCATCAAATTAACTTTTAAGTGCAGCTTCAAGATGGGCTTCCCACTTGGATGCTAGTGGGCCCAGTAATGCCTACTTACCTCTAGTCTTTACCTGCAGGTCATCTTATCCTTATTGGGTGTGCTTTTCTCCGGTTTTATAGCAAGCAAAGATAAAGACCTCTTTCTCTAACACACTAGCACAGCCAGCCCTTCCTCCATCCAACAATGCAAGTACTTTCTATCAACCTCAGCCCAGAACTCTGACCCATCCCACAAAACAAGCAGTAGGGTGTGGTAACATGAAAATCTCCCAGCAGCACCTTGGATACGCCACCACCAAGTATTCAGTGGGGAAGAAATGGATGGGAGGACAAGCTCCTACTCTGAACTTGTCAGAAGGGGCATTTCATAGCAGGTGAGGGCTCTAAAAGCCAGCCTGGTTGACAGGTAGCAATCCAGTCTTCTGCTCCAGTTATACATGCTGCATTGCAAATTGACTGGTTTGCACTGTGGTGGCCCTGTCTGAAAGTTTCACATGCTTGAAGGTGATGGGGAGACACTGCTGTCATTTTTCAGCCCTTATGGTTATAAGGTGCTATCACCAGTTTGATCTCTGGAACCTGGGAAACAGTGGACTGGCTACATACCAGAGCAGATCTATACTTTCCACATGTATCTGCTAATAACCTATTATGAATTTTTCTCTACCTGTTCTTATTTGACTCAGGTGTTCTTAAATTACTCCTGCTAACTGATTCACTGTGATGAACAACGGTTTCTCAGACTACATTTGGTTCATTTATTCAGCATTTTAGGATCGACAGTGTACAGCAAAACCAGAATACCCTACACTCCTCAGGCTTTACTTCTTTCAAAGTCTTCCTGGATCTTGCTTAAAAGTATGAGTGCTGTTCACTTTTTTCCTCCTCTCAGACACAGCAGGCCATTCTGGAGTGCACATCCAATGAAAGATTTTATTTTCAGAGAGATGTTTAAAAATATTTGAAATCTATTGCCAGTAAATATGCATAATATTCCCTGCAGAAAATCTTGTTGCCATAAGTGACGTGGAAGTTCAGGAACGATAAATGTTTCTTTTTGCTGATGATTTCAGTTTTTTGTCTTGCTGCTGACATTTAGACAAAGTTTTATGCTGACATTAGAAAAAAAAAATATTTTCCCTGTCCAGACGTTCCTGGCCAAAACATCACTTTTGTGCTTACTTTTACATTCTTAAGTTCCCAGTTGTCTTAAACAAATTCTTTTTTATTGATCTAATGATTATTAGGTTCAAATTCTCCCTGATTATTCTTTCACTTTACGCCTTGTATCTGTAGCTGTAGTAGGAAAGCTCAGCTGTTTCATTTTAATACTTTTAGTAATCTTCCTTTCTGTCTACCTAGCCAGACAAAAACTTTCACTTGACTTTAGGTTAGTTAATGGCAGGTGGCTGCACAAATTCATACAGGTTTTTTTCTCCACCTCTTCAGCAATCCAAATTAGCCGTACTTTCCTTCACACACTATTCTACAAAATGTATCTTCCCCATCTGTTTAGTGCCTTTGTTTATGTGTTGTTTTATGGCAATGTGGTTGCAATTTCTTCACCTCTCTTACATTATCAATCATCTGTGTTTCCCTGATCACAACTAGCATTATCTGTCTTCTTGAGTTCTGTGCTTGACTCCTCTCTTAACATCATATATAACGTCCCTCAGTTCTGTACAAAGTCAACTTAGGCCCAAATGTATGGTTACAATGGCCACAAATGAATACATTTTGAAAAGGCCATACTTTCCAGAATTATAGAATCATAGAATGGTTTGAGTTGGAATGAACCCTAATCATCTATTTCTAACGCCTCCCACTCTGTCAAGCTGCTGAAGGCCACATCCAACCTGGTCTTGAACAACTCCAGGGATTGGTCATCCACAACTTCCTTGGGCAACCTGTTCCAGGTCCTCACCACCCTCATTGTGAAGAAATTCCTCCTGATGTCAAGTCCAAATGTTCCCCTCTCCAATTTATAGCCATTCCCACTCATCCCATCACTATATGCCTCTGTAAAAAGTCCCTCCCCAGATTTATTTTAGCTCCTTCAGGTACTGGAAGGTCACTGGAAAGTCTCCCCAGAGCCTTCTCTTCTCCAGGCTGAACAACCTCAAATATCTCAGTCTGTCCTCAGACCAAAGGTGCTCCAGCCCTCTGATCATCTCTGTGTCCCTCCTCTGGACCCATTCCAAAGTTCCATATCCTTCTTACTTTCTAGAACTGACATTCAGTACACCCCTTATTAATTCCAGATTTGCACAGATTTTTAAATGCTACTAATTCAAACCTTTTGAGTTTACTTTCATAACACTCAGACAATTAAAAGCAGGCTGGACAACAATGAACAAATCTGGGACTTGTTATAACACCATTGTTGCTCTAACAGTTCTGGTTGTTTGTATTTTTAAGTGAGAAAATTGAAAGTTATTCTGAATAAAACAAATGCTTGTGAATGCTAAAACTTTAAACTCAATTTCACTGCCACTGTTTTTTCTGCCATGGAAAAATATAAATTAAAAAATCATTTAAAAAAATTAGTTCTCGAGTGTCATTATCTGGTTACCAATCAATAAATAAGCAAGAAGGGCACAATTCTGCAACAGCACAGGAAAAGGAAAACAAAACATGCAGGCCAAATCCTAGCAGATCTGAAAAATTAAATTAGTTTTACCTCAAAAGCCAAAACAGTTGGGGAGAGGCAGTGAGCATGATCTGCAGAAAAACCTACTGCACCTTTGTAAGTTGGAAAGATTTACTCCATCTATTGCTGCCAAGGGAGAGGGAAGAGAGGACACAGAGAATTTTTCAGGAAACACATGCTTGTGTGGGGCTTTTTGGTACTCTCCTTCTTTATCACTTAAACCAATACAAACCTGTGCACAGCTGCTCCTGATGAGCAAATCTGTTATGGTGGTAGTACAGACCAAGAAAAAGTTTTGGTTCATACCTTCATTCCCTAAAGAAAAGCCACAGCACAGACACCTGCAGGCTGCTGTTTCTTGGGGGGTCTGGATTCCTTGGATCCACACAGTAAAACAGTACTTTGCCTTTCAAGCCAGATTTCCCATTTCCACGCTTGCACTTTTTCAGATGCAATCTGTGGCGATGAAATTGCTTTGCAGTGACAGGATCCATTCTATACTTTCTGTCCCACTGCTTCAAATACTCTGTAATAATCTTTATTCTAATGATGATACAGGGATGGGAGGTATAATATGTAAGGAAGACACACTTACCAAGAAAATTAAAATATTGAAGAAAAAGATAACAGTCCCCTAATGTTTAGCTCCATTAACTCACATTGCCAAATAACATTCTGCCATACCACACTGTTCTTTTCTACCTTACAATCATAGAATCATGGAATCACCAGGTTGGAAAAGACTCATCGGATCATAAAGTCCATCCATTCCTATCAAATACTAAACCTTAAAACAGAAAAGAAATAATATTCTTCTGTGTCTTGTTTACAGCCTTGAAGATTTAAATATTTGCAGGGTTCAAGGCCATGTTCCTGAAGGCTCATCTGGAAGCAAATCAGAGAACTAAAAGCACATACAGTATGATGAAGCTGCATTACCTAAGAGACACTTTTCCCTCCTCGTGAAATTCCTTCTAATATAAAACTAATGAGAACTTCTAGCAGAAAACAGTCATCCAACATCTTCCTTATTTTGCTTTTCTNATTTATTTTAGCTCCTTCAGGTACTGGAAGGTCACTGGAAAGTCTCCCCAGAGCCTTCTCTTCTCCAGGCTGAACAACCTCAAATATCTCAGTCTGTCCTCAGACCAAAGGTGCTCCAGCCCTCTGATCATCTCTGTGTCCCTCCTCTGGACCCATTCCAAAGTTCCATATCCTTCTTACTTTCTAGAACTGACATTCAGTACACCCCTTATTAATTCCAGATTTGCACAGATTTTTAAATGCTACTAATTCAAACCTTTTGAGTTTACTTTCATAACACTCAGACAATTAAAAGCAGGCTGGACAACAATGAACAAATCTGGGACTTGTTATAACACCATTGTTGCTCTAACAGTTCTGGTTGTTTGTATTTTTAAGTGAGAAAATTGAAAGTTATTCTGAATAAAACAAATGCTTGTGAATGCTAAAACTTTAAACTCAATTTCACTGCCACTGTTTTTTCTGCCATGGAAAAATATAAATTAAAAAATCATTTAAAAAAATTAGTTCTTGAGTGTCATTATCTGGTTACCAATCAATAAATAAGCAAGAAGGGCACAAGTCTGCAACAGCACAGGAAAAGGAAAACAAAATATGCAGGCCAAATCCTAGCAGATCTGAAAAATTAAATTAGTTTTACCTCAAAAGCCAAAACAGTTGGGGAGAGGCAGTGAGCATGATCTGCAGAAAAACCTACTGCACCTTTGTAAGTTGGAAAGATTTACTCCATCTATTGCTGCCAAGGGAGAGGGAAGAGAGGACACAGAGAATTTTTCAGGAAACACATGCTTGTGTGGGGCTTTTTGGTACTCTCCTTCTTTATCACTTAAACCAATACAAACCTGTGCACAGCTGCTCCTGATGAGCAAATCTGTTATGGTGGTAGTACAGACCAAGAAAAAGTTTTGGTTCATACCTTCATTCCCTAAAGAAAAGCCACAGCACAGACACCTGCAGGCTGCTGTTTCTTGGGGGGTCTGGATTCCTTGGATCCACACAGTAAAACAGTACTTTGCCTTTCAAGCCAGATTTCCCATTTCCACGCTTGCACTTTTTCAGATGCAATCTGTGGCGATGAAATTGCTTTGCAGTGACAGGATCCATTCTATACTTTCTGTCCCACTGCTTCAAATACTCTGTAATAATCTTTATTCTAATGATGATACAGGGATGGGAGGTATAATATGTAAGGAAGACACACTTACAAGAAAATTAAAATATTGAAGAAAAAGATAACAGTCCCCTAATGTTTAGCTCCATTAACTCACATTGCCAAATAACATTCTGCCATACCACACTGTTCTTTTCTACCTTACAATCATAGAATCATGGAATCACCAGGTTGGAAAAGACTCATCGGATCATAAAGTCCATCCATTCCTATCAAATACTAAACCTTAACACAGAAAAGAAATAATATTCTTCTGTGTCTTGTTTACAGCCTTGAAGATTTAAATATTTGCAGGGTTCAAGGCCATATTCCTGAAGGCTCATCTGGAAGCAAATCAGAGAACTAAAAGCACATACAGTATGATGAAGCTGCATTACCTAAGAGACACTTTTCCCTCCTCGTGAAATTCCTTCTAATATAAAACTAATGAGAACTTCTAGCAGAAAACAGTCATCCAACATCTTCCTTATTTTGCTTTTCTATTCGTGCCACTCCTAGTAGTGCCCATGGGAATGAAATATCAGAAATGCAAATTGGTTCAGCTTCATGGAAGTGCAATACTCAACACATTGAATTTCAGCTAAAACCTTGACATCTTGCTCTAGGTGACAGAGAGGACAATGTAAATAACAGGAAGTTTCCTGCTAGAGCAGGAAGCTATTTTTAACCTTTTTTTCAGAAGCCCTGCAGAGAGATATGGCAGTGACAAAGTGGTGATGCTTTGCTCTCTTTTTCCTGCTCATCTGACCCACCACAATGACTACAGGGGCTTCCTGGTTTGGAAACCATAGTACCCCAGAACTGTCTGAAAACATACATTGTTAACTGCAGAAGGTAAATAAAGCCAGTACTGAAACTAAATCAACAATAAGTGTTCAGGCAAATGTCAGCTTTGGAGCCTTCTAAAACTGCATGTAGGTGTACCCTTAAATGATGGTGTAATCCTAAGACTAGACAGGTGCCACTAGGAACCTGCTTTTCTTTGCAACATAGTTCTATATTGTTCAGCTGCAGGAGCACAGGAAGTTTATGAATTAAGAAGCTATGGACTTCTCCTTTTGCACTGAGATTAACCTTTTTTTTTTTTTTCATGAGCAATTGGGCACTTGTTTGTCAGCCTTAAATGTAGATGTTTTACAAAACAACCCACAAACAAGAGCATTAAAAATTACAGCTGCTGTCTTCACAGAGTTTAGTAAGAGTTCCACAACTGGGCAGAGATCTTACCAGGATTATGGAGGGAGCAAAAAATACATTTTGAATTTTCAGTTCTTCTTCAGCATAAAGAATATGGAAACCCAAAGATCCTGGCTACAATCCCCTTGTGGGATGAACCTTCTCAGATTTTAAACATAAACAAGCTGGACCTCGTCATTAAAGCTTTACCTTCCCTTCTGCTAGGGTAACTCTGTGAAATCTGTTACATTTTGAGAATCTCTCCCTTTCAATCTATTAAATCTTTCCTGGGATTTAAATACCAACATATACACTGGAAGTGGCCAAACACCAAAATAGCTGAAGGGATGAAATGTTGACATTTTGAAATTTCTTTGTGTGCAGTTTAGAAAGAAAAAAGTCTGGAAAAATTTCCGTTGAGCAGGCAAAGTGAAAAATATAATTCTGGAAATAACAACAAATAATTTCCAAAAGCAAAAGTGCTCTCCAACGATCACAGCAGCAGTTTTGAGAAAGTGGCTGCTGGTCAGGGTAAGCAGTAGTGAAATCAACAGGAATCATATCAGCATTTGCCAGAACTTCAAGCCTCCAAGCAAGCTTGGAGAGCTCAGAAAGTCTGCTGAATTGGGAGCCTGAAAGCCCTGTGATCCTCAGGTCAGTCTAAATTAGCAAGAAACCTCTGCAGCCTCCTCTGTGACAGGATGTCTGGTGGGCAGGCAAATTTTGGCTTGAGCTGCAGTTGCAAGTTGACTGCTACAGAGATGGTGGTCAAAAAACAGTTCAAGCCAAAGCTTCCAATGCTTCCTTGCTCTTGGTTCAAGTAGGATCCCAAACTCTGAAGGCCCCTGGCCCTAGAACTAGCACTTCTGGTTTGACAGGTTTGTAGAAAAAAAAATGTTGGTTTTTTTCTTTTTAAACTGACAAGCTGATGTCTGAACCAATGCTCCATTCTGACCATAGGGATGCAGTGTGTAAGAGGAAAGTGCAAAACTCAACAAAGACTGTACCATAATTTCACAGAGTCAGTAAATGTGTCCCTAAAATACCAGAAGAGTCATTTGCTGTCATGCCATCATTCCTATGGTTTTTAATCCTACAGAATAGGATAAAAACTTTTCCAACTCATCTTAATCATAGAATCATAGAATCACCAGGTTGGAAGAGACCCACCAGATCATCGAGTCCAACCATTCCTATCAAACACTAAACCATGCCCCTCAGCGCCTCATCCACCCGTCCCTTAAACACCTCCAGAGAAGGTGACTCAACCACCTCCCTGGGCAGCCTGTTCCAGTGCCCAATGACCCTTTCTGTGAAAATTTTTTCCTAATGTCTAGGCTAAACCTCTCCTGNGTAGAAGGATGAGAGTGTAAGAACTGCCTGAACCAGAAACTTCAGTGGGTCACTTTGCCTTTGACTTTACTATCACTTATAATTATTTTTTTGGTGTATGTTAGTATTCAAAGGACCAAATTAACACAGGTCTGGGAACTGAGTACAAACTGAAGAGGAATTGTACACCTGAATTCAAACTGTGAAGTAAGTTTGTGCACAGCACATCTAGTTTTTTAAGATGATGCAGTTATATCCTTAAACTGAGACAATGAAAGCTGTTTATCAAAAACGTTATGAAACATCTATTAAGCACCAGACTGGCATAAAAAGAAAACAGATGCCAAAACTGAACTCTTGTGGATATTGGTTGAAGGCTAAGCAAATAATGTAATCTCTGACAGTAATCAATATCTGTTTTTTTGAGAGGTATAATAATCTGTTGCTTCTAATTTCGTACTTCAGTAAATAGGAGAAATTTTGTCTTCTCTGAGCTAGTGAACAGCCTGTGATGTGGGACTGATGCTTCTAGAGTCTCTCCCAGCTGGTAGTGCAGCAGTGGAAGCTGCTGTTACAGAAGGTAATATCCATCAGCCTTTTGACTCATATTTATTCCTTCACTATGGGATATGAACAAATATGCAAGAAACATCACATTAACAAACAGAACAAATAATTAGGAGGCAAGAGGAAGAGCTGAAGTTCACATGTAGTCATAGGTCCATTTTTTTCCCCTCTTCACAAGATAATTTTTCTAAGCATTGACCAAGCTCATTATCCACATGCAGCGTGAACAGCACGCTGTAATCTTTCTGCCTCTTCTCTACATGCCTATAAAGCACAAAATGGTGGGAAAATACTGTGGCTACTTCTTACCGATTACTGTACATTTTGTGATAAAATGGTTTGCATGACTATCAGGATGAACTCCATCTGACTGCTTTCGGTCCAGCAATATTCCGTGTAGCCAGGAACTAATCCATGAAGCATTTCCTTCTTTCCTTGAGCTCTCCAGTGAGGAACACTGGCTAGTTATCTGTTCATCTTGAGAACTTCTCTGTTTTTCTTTAAAGTAAGACAAAGAAGCAGTCAATAGAAATCTGCCTGTATTCTATAGCTCCTATTTCTGTTTTTGCCATTACCATATATCAGCTCTGTTTTTGTTCCTTAGCCAAATTCTTTTCATATTTTCCAGATCATTCAAGTGCCTGCACCCAGTGCCCCAACAAGGTTTAATGAACAAATCAGCATTACTTTTTAATCAAGTAATTATTTCTTATTCATCTCTTCAGATCTGTGAAGAAAACAGTGAATTAAAGAAACTAAAGAAACTAATGAAAGGAGTTCGTACTGCCATTACCATGAGCCAGAGCCTGTCTAACATTTGCAGGAGTGTGAGCTAGAGGTGGGTGATGGCTTTTCTGTAAAATGAATAACAATATTGGTCCTTTTTCACTCTTCTCGTGGAAAGAAGTCAGACAGTTATTGCAGAAGATCTAAACTCAAAAATATTCCCGTTAGTCTACCACAGGGAACCAGGATGCCCTCAGACAGAATTAGCTCATCCAACCTCTCCCCCTACTCCCAAAACTGTAAAAAAGCTAATAGACAGGGGTATGTTGGGGAGTCTGGCACCAGTGATTGTTGCCATCTGAAGTAGGTCAGATCAGGATTAGGTCTTTTGGATGAAGATTTGGACACCAAAGTCCATTTATTTTAAGGTTGTTTTCTTTTCCACTTCTGTTGGTCTGGAATACCTCCAGATATGAAACTTCTGCATGCCAATGTCCTACCATTGTCAGTCTTCAGGAGAAAACATATTTTTTCCCTCTCACAAGAAAAACAGCAGAATCTGGTAATTTCCCAACATGTTCTAACTCAATAGCATCATTTTCTTCTTTCCTTTTTTTGGCTGTGGTTTTCATCATCTGTTTGACATCTCAGCCTACAAGCATTATTTTGTTTTTCCTGTATCATTGACCACTTTTTGTGTCTTGCATTGGTGTACGTGATCTAACAGCCAGAATCTCTGACATGACCATCCCTGTAGTGGCCACGGAGAGCAGAGGGAAGCAGCACATGCTGTAATCTGTAGGCAACTTCAGCATCTAATAGGTGCCCTTTGGTTTTCACTTATCTAGGGGGTGACACGGTAAAAGTAGGATCCTAACTTCAGTCTCCTGAGTGTACTTCATTTAGATGTCAAAACCAGATAGCTTTTGTCTCTCTTCTACATGCTTATGAAGACAGAAGATAATCCTTGTGTTTTGGCTTCACATCTGGAATCTGACACTGGACATGAAGGGAATTTATCACTGACCTACTGCCACTGCAGCACGAGCTGCCATCCTTGTGCTCCTGATGACTAAGATGGCAAAATAAATGCTGATTCAATATCACTACATCTCCTCACAGAATTTGTGCTAGGGCTCTTTAACATCATGATTGCTTGTACTTGAACTTCCTTTTTTAACCCTCTCTGGAAGATGCCGGTATGAATGTCTAATACTTATGCTGATACTAAAGTTTACATTTTATTTTTGCTTATGTTGTATGTTTTCAGGCTGATATAATATGGCTGTTATTAGAAAATTAATCAGCACTTTCAGAAACTGCAGTCTTGGGTGCTTAATGTTATAAGAATAGGGGTTTTTTGATTGCCAAGGGCTCCCAGAGCTTAGACCTGGACTGGCTGGGATTGTAGCGCTTGAGATACTGCTGTGAGTTTGCAACCGT
This sequence comes from Piaya cayana, assembly GCA_013389865.1. Classification (NCBI taxonomy): domain Eukaryota; kingdom Metazoa; phylum Chordata; class Aves; order Cuculiformes; family Coccyzidae; genus Piaya; species Piaya cayana. The sequence goes on from WAAB01019714.1 coordinate 87,126, forward strand.
TATTTCACCCTAATAAAATTTCCAGTGTTGCCTGTACACGTGAGTGGGCAGAGATCAGCTGATACAACACAGATTTAAACATGATTTAAAGAATTTGAGCTAGACTCTAATTAAATTTACTTCGGTATCTACTCCCTCTAATATTTTGGTCTCAGAAGAGCCATGAGAGCTGGTTTGTCTGACCAAGGTAACATTCCCTCTGTTACAGCAAATCCCTAGATGCAGGCAGCTGGAGTCCCAGTCCTTCAACAGTCATCTTTTTCAGCTCCTCTGCAGAGTTTGACTTGAAGATGAGAAACATACCTGGGTCCTAAACTTCACCACATATTGTTCCTTCTTCTTTTGGCATCAACTTCTATTTGCATCACAAGTTTCTGGCTTTGTTTTCATTAAAATGCCTGTATCACAAAGAATGGTGATCACGGTTCTAGGCAGCATTGTGTATTTTGAACTTGCATACAGCACAGTATCTTAACCACACCTTCCACTTTTTGTCTGGAAGCATCTCCCAGCATGGCCTGCTTTGGTTGTAAGGACAGGAGTCAATGCAAATATTCCTCTGGACGGGTTGTAACAATAAAAATAACAGTGCGGCAACTTTCTAGGAAGGGGTTTTTTTAAAAAGAAAACAAAGCCTATTGACTGGAAATGATCTAAATGTAATTCTAGCCCACTGCCAGGTCTTTTGGCAGCATGAGCTGCCAGCTTTCCTTTCCTGTTTTTTTTCCCCTCTGATAACATATGTAAACAATCAGTAGTACACATCAGAAGGTTTTTTTTAGGCTTACGTAGGATCTGCAGCATAAAGCACACACACGATCCGGGATGGTGAAATCTACTCCATCAGAGGTAGGACTCATCCCGTCATAGGGCAAATTTGCATTCACAGGACAGTAAAACATCATGATTGTAATGGAACTGTTTGTAATTCGGGGAAACAGATGCAGAGGACAGGGTCAGATGATTGCCAGACTCTGCCTAAGGCACAGCATGACATGAAGATTGCGTGGTTCTGACTTCTGATGCCTGTCCCAGGGTTCATTCCTGTTTGCTACTAACAGGCTGACAAAGTCAAAGCGGTCATTACTGCAAAAGCCAAGGTTTTGGAGGGTTCAATAAAGTCTTTATATTTTTCTCCTCTTGGCACATGGATTCATTTGATAAAGTAGTCAGGGAGCCCTGAAGCTGCTGAGCACTACTGAGCTTCATGACGCAGATCGGCTTTACTCACAAGTATTGTTTCAGGCTGCACACACAGGCATTACTATGGGCATCAATATTTCTTCAGAGAGGCTTATTTTTAAGTGGAAACTGAGGTTGTGTTATAAGCAAGTGAATTTCATGATGTTTTGGCTCTAAACTATTAAAAGACACGACATGCATACTGCCAGGCATGCCTTTTCTACCTTCTCAATGTATATCCTCTATCAGTACTAAAGACACTCTTAACTTGGTTAATGTCCTTTAAATGTCTTTGTGCTTGCAGCCTAGATGCAAGGAGCAGGGAGGGAATATGATGTAAAAAGACAGGAGACACTGTGGAAATTGGAGGTCAAAACCAGAAAAGAATAAAAAATTGTAAAAATATGGGCAAAAGGAGACACCAAATGTTTTCCTCCTGAAACGAAATCTCACAATGGTAATTAAGCATTCTGCCCTGTAAGCTCTGACCTGGAAGGCTCCACAGTAGTCCTGGAACTTACTGGGTTTGAACAATGAAAGACTTCATTGACATCAGACAATGTGAACAAAAATATCTTGTACTGCCTTTTTTTGTTTTCTCCACCAATGTCTATCACACAGAACAACGGCTATCAGTATAATTTCTTGACTTTTCTGTTCTGCTATTGAAAGTGAAAAGCAGCTCTGTAGAGAAGGACCTGGGAGTCCTAGTGGACAAGTAAACCATGAGCCAGCATGTTCCCTTACAGCCAAAAAGGCCCATGGTATCCCTGGGTGCATCAAGAAATGTTTAGCAAGCAGGTCAAGGAGGTTATCCCTCTCCCACTACTCCATCCTAGTAAGACTGCATCTGGAATACTGTGTCCAGTTTTGGGCTCCCCAGTTCAAGAAAGACAAGGAACTACTTGAGAGTTGAGCAGCAGGCCACAAAGATGATTAGGGGAATGGAGAATCTCTCTTCTGAGGAGAGGCTGAAAGACCTGGGTCTTTTTAGCCTGGGGAAGACTGTGAGGGAATCTTACCAATGCTTATAAATATCTGAAGGGTGGGTATCAAGAGGATGAGACCAGACTCTCTTCAGTGGTGTGCAGTGACAGGATAAGGGGCAACAGGCATGAACTGGAGCACAGGAAGTTCCTTCTGAAGATAAAAATCTTCCTTGCTATTAAGATGACAGAGCACTGGAACAGGCTACTCAGAGAGGCTGTGGAATCTCCTTCTGTGGAGATATTCAAAACCTGCCTGAACATGTTCCTGTGCAACCTGCTGTAGGTGAACCTGCTTTAGCGGGGGTGTTGGACAAGATGATCTCCAGAGGTCCCTTCCAACCCTGACCATTCTATGATTCTGTGTGTATCTGTACCTTGCACAAAACAACACTGAAGTGTCTATTTCTTAGGTTCTGTGCCGCAAGGACTTCCAGACACTGTAGCATTGGCCAGCAGTGGAATATAAATACCACAGCACAACAACAGCACAAGAAGATACACTTGGGAATTTATATGGGATAAAATAGCAGTTTAGTCTTTTCACATAAAAATTGCTCCTATATACTTTAAAAATCCAATTTCTTTTAACCAATGGTGACATTTAATGGAGAAACTTTTTTATTTTTCTCTGAAGGTACTGTGGATACTAAAATTGGCTTCACAACTACCTTTTCCCTATGATAATACATAAAGCTGGAGGAGGACATTTAGTCTTCTAACTCCAAAATACAGATTTCCATGTGACGAGAACGGCTGTTAATCATAGACACTATTTTTTTTCCCCTGAGCTTGCAACAAACATCCTACAGTCATATGCACAATTAGCTCCTCAGAGACACTGATCTGGTAAATGTCTTCGATATTAAATGAGTAGCAAATGATGCTATCAAATGAACACCTGGCTCATACAGCCAATCCTTCATTATCTTAAGCAATATTTAAGCAGAAGCAAACAAGGACATTTTGACACAGTAGGAATTTCATTAGGATCCAGATAATTCTCACTCACTACTAAGCAGAAAAACTGCTTGCATTATTAAATGTTATTTTCCAGAATATTTGACATCATGGTGTTGAATTGAGAGTGAGGCAAGTACACAGAAGTGATATGAAAGCCATAAGTCACGGGCAAAATATCTTGTCCCTTTACTGAGAAAGTAGTGTGCAAGTCATCCACTACTTTACCCTCCTGGTACCTCCGTATCATAGACTGGAAGACAGGGGTGTAAAGAAGATGCCTGAGCACACAAAAGGACACACAACGTGTGTTCTTCTCTCTAAGAAGCTTTGAAAATATTTCACCCACTAGGTGCAGAGCACACTTACTTTGTAGTTGACTGTAGGCAGCAGTGAAAGTTATGTCCACAAGGCCATACTGCCCCATATTCAGATTCACTATTCCTGATCACTACATCTTTGTCACAAATTGTAAAGCCCAGCTACCCGCATGCACACCTCTACTCCTGTTTTAAAACCTAGCAAGCAGTCAGACTTCTGCTGCTAGTTCTTAATGGCTTGCTTTGCTCCATAAGGTAAGAGAGAAAAGTCACTAAAAGTTGGGCTGTTTTTATTTCATTTCTTCAGACTGACTCATACCCTCCAAACCCTTGTCCTTAGGGAAGAAACAAAGAAATGATGTAATTCTTTTTTCAGCTTTGGGGTTTTTTTTCTTGCTTTGGACTACTTCTTCTGGCATCATCAGCACTGGGCCTGTTTTTTAATTATCCTGTATGAACTGTGCTAAAGTAAAAGCCTGCCCGTCTGTCTCTGTGTACTCACTCGTAATAGGGATATAACAGTTGAGGATAAGACGTATTGATCTCCATGACTTATCAGGTGACCCATTAACAATTGCTTAGAAGTTCTGCAAGCTTTCTTTAGAGATCAAATTTTAAAAGGGTGACTAAATTTAAATTTAAAAGGCCCAATCAATTTTTTTTAAAAAAGATCTGTATGAGAGATGCAGTTCTTATAACTCCTGCAACTCTAAGCTTGTTGTAAACCTAGGGTTTACATTTAAAATCTTTTTGTTAAACTGAGAAAAGAAAACCAGAAAAATGCAGGAGACGTTCAAAATCTGAATATTAGTTTTACTAACAGCTCCTGGTGTTTTATGAGACAAATCTGAGATCTTGATCTGGTATCTCCAAAAACCCCTGTGGACTACCTCTAATCCAGATTAAAAACTAAATTGGAGGCTATCTGTACTGTCTGACTATAAGGAAACTTTTGATTTTGCAAAAATGATATGGAAAACTACAAAAATATCTTCTGATCAGAAAACAAATACACTCATGTTGTTCTAGGACCAGAACTAGAAAGGGAGATAAGGTGTGCTGAGGCAGAGGATGCCCAGGAGGTAGAAAACATAGATTTGAGTCCTCTAGACTCGAAATGAGCTGAGCTTGGATCTCTCAGCAAGTTTCCTAAAGCATAATGACATTTCAAGGCATAAGTGCAAAAGACATTGTAGAAGCAGGTTTTAATTAGCATGTGATGTGCCAGGAGTTTTCGAGCTCCCTGGGAAGTAGCATCTCGCAGCTCTTTGGGCAAACTTATCTCTTATCTAGGGACAGGAAAATCACAATATCCTCAAAATATTATTGATGGGAATCTGTACCACACTGGATATTGCACAAAAGTGGATGCCTGAAATTCCTAAGGCAGCTTCCGCCTTTTACAAAGAGAAAGCTTCCCTGTTTCTTTTGGTCAAACAAAATTCAGCCCTTGTGAGAGCTCCAGTGTTGTTGCACTCAATCTGGTGTATTGGTCAGATATCTACAGCAGTAAGCTGCAAGTTGGCTGACACAGCTCTGAATATGTGCACATACACAACTGCAGGTGCTAAAAGAGCCTCCATAAGAAAGCTCTCATTGAACTCAGGCACCTACATGGCACTGGAGCACGTTTGCCTGAAATTCTTACCATGCTCACAGTTCTAGGTGCCACCATTCCCTTTGGCAGCTAGAAAAGCAACCTGGGAGACAGATTGTGGGTATAATTTGCAGTGGAAATATGGGTGCTCTCTACTTTAGGACACAACTGCCATTGTAAGCGACCAAATCCCTTTGGAATGGTTTGAGAGTAGCCACGAAGAAAAGGACTCGCAGGTGCTGGTGGATGAGAAGGTCAACATGAGCCGGCAATATGCACTTGCAGCTCAGGAAGCCAACCACATCCAGGGCTGCATCAAAACAAGCATGACCAGCAGGTTGAGGGAGGTGATTTTGCCCTTCTGCTCCACAGCACCTGGAGCTTTGTGTCCAGTTCTGCACTCCTCAGCACAGGAAGGACACAGATCTGTTACAGTGAGTCCAAAGGAGGGCCACGTGGACAGGCTGAGAGAGTTGGGCTCATTTAGGCTAGAGAAGAGAAGGCTCTGGGGAGATCTTCTAGCAGACTTCCAGAGAAGTCATGGCTGCCCCATTCCTGGAGGTGTTCAAAGCCAGGCCAGATGAGGCTTTGAGCAACTCAGTCGAGTGGAAGGTGTCCCTACCCATGACAGGGAGGTTGGATGATTTTAAGGTCCCTTCCAACCCAAACCATTCTGTGATTCTTTATGGATCAGATCCCAGTGGAAGAAATTCCAGATTATTAGAGCAATGCCAATAGAGATCACTGCTGTAGGAATTCTCTTTTGTAGCAGTCAAGTGCTTTTTCAGTATTCACTTTACATTCCATTCTATTTGCTTTCTGGAAACATGCATTCACTCAAAATGCGCCTGATCATTCACTGAGAGCAAATGCAAAAATCACATACACAGGAATTAACTGAAACTAGATTTTGTACTCGTAGCAGCAGTTGCACTTGTCTGTGCTCTGGCAACCCATCCAAGGAAATGAAACTACACCGATGAATGTGACTGATCAAAATTAAAACATTCAGTGCAGAAAGTTAGTCAGCAGTAGTAAATGAAATTCAGAGCAGCATGTTAAGAGCAAAGAAATGACTCATTCAAATAAATTAGAAATCTGAATGTTAACATTTTAAGTGTTGAACTCTTTCTTCTTCTCTTCAGAGTATTAATGGGCTTTTGCTTGTGTGGGAAACTTACAGTAGCAATTACTTGACAAATATTGAAAATCATTGACAAAGTCAGAATTAGCATTCGAGGATTCTGACTTCTGATCTCATGATCAATAGATCGATGTACTATATTGTATCTGCATTTCTAATGTTACTCAGAATCACCTCTGGTAGAGAGGAGTAAGAATAAATGAAAGCTAACTACTTTTTTCAGACTTAAGATCTGATTCTTTCCAGGTTCTCTGCTGCTTTTGTTTAACTTTTTCCTTGAGAAATGTAGAAGCAGAAGACAGAGGTTGCTTATCATGGAGCTTTGGAATGTATCAACTTGCTATTCAAAATTATCAAAATAAATGAGTTGAAAAGAAAATGCTCTCTTTTGTTCAGATGCTGATTAATGTATTTATGTGCTGTACTCACTGATTAAAACGTAAGTGAAAAGAGAAGTCTATGATATGACCTGAGAAACAAAAGAGTACAGTGATCCTAGCAACAAAACCAAACTTCTAATATCAGCTGCTTAAAGATCCCCAGTACCACGATTTAAGAGGTACTATGTCTACGTCCCTTTTCCTGCACTGTCTGAAGTTTGTCAACTAGAGGAAGTGATCAGTATTGTGGGATTTTTCCAAGTGAGAAGACAGAAGGGACTTGTTAATTTATTGTATGTTCCAACATTTAAGTGAATGAATTTTCAAGCACATTGCTTTAATTGAAGTCTACATGATTCCAGACTTTTTCATTCTTTAACCCTTTTTGTGTTCTCATGAAATCCTTTATAGAGCAGGACCTCCTTCGATCACAGACAGTTAAGTCTCTTTTCCTGACTTGGTAAACCCATCACTTTCTCTTTTTTTGAGAACTGGAGTAAAACTTACTCAATTTACATCACAGTTACTTCATCATACAGCTTGGAAACTAGTTTTCCATAGTTTACATAAGGTCCACAATTGTTACCACTTGATAAAATAAAATGTGCTCTTCTGAATTACATGTGAAGTACATATGTAAGGATTTCTCTGCTTACTTAATGATTCGGTGTATCTGGTTTCAGTCTTTGCATCATTAAACATAAAGAACTTACCAGAGGTGGCTGACCAGAAAGGTATACAGGCTGCTATAGGAGCATTACCATGCTAAACTGCTGGGTTTGCATGCAACCAAAAAATATGCAGTATATTCCCAAGGGCACAAAGCCAGGTTTTTGCACAATATTATGAGAGGTATCTCTACATGTTTGTTTATTGTTCTAGTAGTTCCTTTACAGCCCTTGTTATCACCTTCTCCTATGACATAAAAAGTACAGCTGAGATTTTACAGAAGCAAGATACCTTTGTTTTAAACTAATTATACCTCAGATGGAAACCCCCTGAAGTGGTAAACTTGAAAATACAGGATCAATTTTAGTCTACTATACGTGAACTGAACAGATGAATTAATAAAGCAAACATCATCTCATTCTTAAACTACTATTCAGTGGAGGATTTCTAACGAAACAGATGTGATGGTGGTCTCACTTTACAACTGCTAAAGCATCTGTAGGTTCTTTCAAAGCTATATCACACAGTAACTCATTAATAAAACTATCAGAAGAAAATCAGTTCCATTTTACACTGCCTACCATTCCTACAGAGAAAGACATATTGATCACTGATCTAAAAACTGGGGACTCTGTAGGTGTCATAGGTCATGCTCAAATTAAGTTTGCATTAGAAAAAGAAGTTTATTTTTTGACCTAAGCAGTAACTCCTTTACAGGAGTAATTTCTCAAGACTGTATGGAACTGCCAACTTAACAACAAAAGCAAGCATTACATTTTAAACATGAATGAAAACAGAATTGTTTAGGTAGGCTTTTATTAATTTCTAAACTCCTGTCATCAGTGCAGAAGACTTGCTTTGGTCAAAAAGAAAAATTCATATAAAATTACAACAGCAGGGTGCTCAAAGGCAGATGCAGGTCAATTGAGCTTGCCCACTTCCAACTTGCACAATACAGAATTCACCGTCATCTTGGTTCCTGGCTGGCATACCTCTAGAAACTAACAATTGCATTTCTATTCTTCTGCCTCAGTTTTCACAGTGTACTTCTCTGACCTTTCAGAAAGCACCAAGAATTCCCAGAAAATCTGTAGACATTAGTGCTCTCACCCAAGCAATATTCTCTTTTGTATGTTGACATTGCCAAGTTGTTCCAAATAACAGGAGCTATCTGGAGAGGAACTGTTGGTGCCGAGGACCCTGCATACACCTTGTATACATTTCAGCAGATTGTACTTTGAAGTAGCTCAAGCTGGACCCATGGACTGAAAAGCCATGAGTTGCATGAGGACATTTTGAGAATGCCTTCCAGTTGAGTTGCTTTGTAACAAAATTCACTTCTTGCACCCCTAGACCACCCTCCACCCTGAACAAACACTGCAAGCAGAGACAGCTGGGAGATTACAAAAATGCTACCACAGGCGCATCCTCTGAGCACTTGGATGCCCCTTTTATATATTCTACTACACGGCCTGGCAGACAGTGGTAAAAGAAATAAAACTTAGCCAGTCTGTTTCAGTCTGAGCTGTTGGTGATATCCTGGTTTTGCTCTGCTCTGTGTTCTCTTAGCCAATGCAATGAAGTACAAGGGAAAGCAGAAATGAGCCAGCTCCATGTCTTTGGTTCAGGCAGCATTTGTTTTCTTTCTTGGTGGTTCTAAGCAATAATAAGACAGCGTTCTCCTGGCTTCCAAGGTTCTTTCTGCCTCCCTCTGAAATGGAGGACTTGGATGTCAGCTGTCCTATTCGCAGTACCACATATTCACTGGTCTGGGACCTGGTGCCTTCCAGTCACTCTGTGCTTCATAAAGTTGTTTGTGAAAATGGGGGCTAAAGTAAGCATGTTTGTCTCTCAGAGGGGTGGTGAGAGCAAACTTTAGTAGTCTTGCTTTCTTTTCTTGAGTCTTGCTATCACAACTATATATATTTGATATTCCTTGATAAGCAGTGCAGAAGTCTCAAATATAGCAATGATGATTAATTTTTATCACCCTTTTTGCAGTGATTAGCATATTTTTCTTTTGATTTTTGTCCTCCTGCCTTCAGCTTTCTTCCACATTCCCATTTAATTCTTTTCCCTCCCTCTCTTCTCCCCCTTCCTTGTTTTGTCTCCCTCAGGTTCTTTCATTGTCACATTGTGCTCCTTCAGATGCCGCACACATTTTGTCAATGGAGCCTCTGTAGTGGCTGGAAACTGAGAAGACCCTGTACTGCTGCTTGCCAGGCAGCAGGGGACCAGGGTTTTCTCAGTTTCCAGCTGCTTTTGAAGCAGCACTGATTGGTTTCTCTCACTGGTGCAGAAAAGGCTGGCACACGGGAGCAACAAATTCAGCATGTCCTTCTGGCCTGTTTTCAATAGACCCATAAGTGCCAGAACAGACATGAGGAGCAATTTGATGCTGTCTGCTTAGCCATCCCTCTCTCTATTTATCAAAGCAACAGTCTCTCCTTTTGCCTTTCTACCCCTTTTTCCTTTTCCTGTGTCTTTTCTCTCTGCCACATATCTTTCAAACCCATTACTCCAGTTTAGTCAGTTTCTGTAGGACCTTAAAGAAACCATTTTTTCTTGTGTTACTTTTGCAGCAATATTTAAGCTGAGCAAGCAGAGTTCTATTGCTCAGTGAGGTGCTGCTCAGCCTTTAACACACTGCAGTGGCGTGAAAGGTGCAAGTAAAATGGAGTAATGCCAGCCACTTTTGTAATCAACATAAAGGACAAAACAAAAGTTTACTAAGTTGATTAAAGCAAGCCAACCCTTTTAGTACTCCTTTCAAAAGATTTCTATAACTACGAAAGGTAATACCAAAAGCAATGGGAAGAAATATATTTAAATATTAAAAGCTTTTAACATATTTTTCTCCCTCATGAAATTTTAAGCATCTCTTGTATGCCTGGGGAATCTCTGGAATTATATGCTTAGGAAATACCACTGCACGGACTGAATAAATCTTTATCAGGCAAATTCAGGGAAGTAAAATACATTGCTGTAAGTAGGTAGAGCAAGCAGTGAGAACGACAAAAGTAGCAGAAGTCCTCGATAACCATATGTGTGCCCTAGGCCAGCTGCAAATCACTAAAATATTGCTTTCATAAAGCTACGTAATTGTGTTTTATGAAGCCATTATTTCCTAATTGTCATTTATCTGGCTATTAGGCAGAAGAAACTTCTGGCAGATGTTTCTGCAAAAGCAATTCAGAGAAAAGATCTAGGAGAAGATAGGTTAGTAGATTTGTAAATGAGTTCAAGGCAGATATGTTCAGAAACAGCATATAAGTGGTTTGGAGGTAAAAATCAGGCCAAGGCTCTACCAAGCAGTAATCCCAAAGTTACAGCAGTTAATCCCAGATCAAAAAATGTCACTGTTTCTTGAGTCTGTGTACTCAATTGGTACAGCTTAAGGTAATAAATTAAATGTGTTGAAAAAGACAAAATCTCACTTCTGTGCAACTCCAGTTTGATCAAATATCACATTTTCTCTCATAGTTGTTAGTGAGGCAGCACAAAGAACAAAGCTGGGATAAACAGCTATTATGTCTATGTCTAATGTGCTCTGACTGTTTCAATGTATGTTTCATTGTGCCTGACCTGGACTGAATTTTTATTGCCCAGAGATCTGGTAACTTGCAGAACTGGTCTTTACAAAAGCATAACTACAGCCTCTGAGAAAAAGGGTGATGTTGATAGGGTAAAGAGGCAATACAAAAAAAATACAAACACCAACCTGTTATTCTTGCCTAGATTTTCCCAACAGCTTATTTCCCGCTGAGCCAGGCAATATATATATTAATTTCATCTAGGCAATTTACAAAAATAAACTGAATTCTTTTGTTCACACAATGACAGATTTAAAAAATAAAAATTGAGAATACAGTTTATCCAGGGCACCATTTATTTTAGGTATGCCACAATATGGTTGAGGAGGAGGGAATACTCCATAAAAGAGCATGGTTTAGCAGGAACATGCCATAGAATAAGATCACCGACATGGTTATTCAATTTCTTATTTAATAGAAGCTTTATTTTTATTTTATTGTATTAGACAGAATGTATCCTTGTAATTTGCACTTGTTAGAAACACAGGACTTGTAAAATATCTCCTGAATTCTGAAGTCCTTGGTTATTTGCAGAACATATGAAACTAGCCCTAAATTCCCACAGCATTATTTGAAGAATGTGCCTGAACTGTCTCTGGAAGGATGACTGAGAAATCCAGTCTGTTCCCTGTGCTAATCTAGTCACTGGATTCTAGAGTAAGTCTGCAAACACACAAAGGGATGATTTCCACTACGTAGCACCTGTCTACTGTGGACTAGACACATAGGAGAACACATCTTTTCTCTTGGATTATTGAAGGGAACGCCTTTCAGTCCCTACACATTTGGGGCAGATTTAACTTCAGGTTAAATGCTCTATAACCTTGCATTTTATTACTATTACAGAGCCACTCTGCCAGCTTCCTATCTCCTGCCTTATCCTCTCCAAAATTAGAGGCATCAAGTTATTTACACTTCACATACATCTTAATATGTATCTAAACTATACATTGACTACTCTTATGCAACTTTTTGCTTCAAACTCAGTTCCACAGCACTAGATTGTAAGAAAAAATAAATCCTTTTTAGTTCTGATATGACACTGAAAGGCTGCCTAATTGCAGTAGAAACCTGTACAGTTCAGCTCCTTGCTGCACAGCTCAGGGCAAGTGCCCTTCAAGTACAAATATGTAACTGAGCCTGGTGATGTCTTCCAAGGGAACACGCAAAGGCTGCTCTGCATGCCCCCACAAGCTCCAGAACCAGCTCAGCGGCTACAGCAGCTGGGGTGTCCTGGTGCCAGCAAGGCCAGGGAGGTGGAGTCTGGAAGGCATGTGGGGGCAGCTACCTGGACATCTCCTCATCTGTACTGTTTCAGGAAAAGCATCCGAGAAGGCTGTCAAACTCTACACAGACTGGAGAGGCTTTATGCAAAAATGCCCAAAGTGAAGCTTAGTAAAAAGCAACTGAGGATAGGACCTAACAAGATTTGGTTTATTTGTGCCAAACCCACTAATTATCAGATGAATTGTCAAATATTATGTCTGTGCTAGTGCTGTGACAGACACTGCAGCTATGTGAGGCAGGGAGTACAGCAGTTCTTTGTGTGTTTTTGCTAGTACAGCATGATTTCTAGTTATTTGGCAATGAGCCTCACACTAAAGATGTTCTAGGTCCAGCTCCACCTGCCCTTTTCATAGCTTTCCAGGGCTGCTGCCCATTTCTCTCACCCCATGCTGGCATTGATGCCTGATTTAACAGTGTTGATGCTGAGATCAAACTAATAAACTCAGTTGGATATTGACTGCTGATTTTGTCCTGAGCAGGGCAGATGTCTCCACACTGAGCTCCATTGCTCCCCTGCTTCCATTCTGAAATACTGGACTTAGCCCTGCAGCAAGCTAGCTCAGTTCAAAAAGAAAGGTTGTGCTTTACTTCTATGCCTTAAAGTACAGAAGGAGACCCACCTCCACTTCTAGGTGCCAAAGGTGTCATATCTGTGTGCATGTGTTCAGCCAAGAGTGCAAGACAGCACTAAGTGAAAAGTTTGCAATAGCCTGCAGTAATGCCCGGTGTGTCACACTGATGTTGGAGCAGTTATTTTTTGCAGAAACGAATTACTCACTAGTTGTTGTTTGGGCTGAAGAGATGCTAAAACTGTTCATTCAATTTCAATATCACAGTGACATAGTTGTACTCATCCTGTTTCCAGGAACTGTTCAACTTACATCCATCAGGGCTCTCTGTACCTCTCCAACACATGGCATAAGCCCCATAAAAGCTTTTCTCATTTAACTATCTTCTACACAGGATTTTGTAAATAGGAAAAGGGGAAACAGAGAGACCCAGGCACCCTTTTACTGATGCTGTGTCAATACAATGATTGCTAGGTCTAGGCTTGTTGATGACAGTTTTTCTTCCCTTCAATTTGTGTTACAGCCCAAAATCACAAAGCTGTGATCCCAGAGAACCTCCTTTGTAATGCATATCAACTTTTGTTGTGTGTCTTTGTTCCCAATGTGACAGAGCATTGTGGTGCCTGTGTCCGGGGAGCAGGTTCGCTTTATTGTTCTTGTAAATATGTACTGCTGGGCACAGCTTGGTGGAAAGCATTGAGTTTGTGCATGACTGACGCCGACCCGGACAACTGCTCTGACCCCCAGCAGATGGTGGTGCAGGGACTGCAATGATCTGGAAGTAATAGCATGTGCCATTTCTTTTTGTTTGGAACAGACAGCCAGACCCTGTGCTTCCCTCCCCTGTGCAGCAACAGCTGTATATACAGTACAAACTGGTGAAACCCTAACTGTCACTCTTGTCTTCCTCTTCTGCCATTAATCAGAAAACCTTGAGTAGTGAGCCTTCATTGAGATTAAACACTGTATGAACACCACATGGCTCTTTCCAGCATTAATAAAATTGTGTGCACCAGGGCATAGATTAATTGGTTTCCTAGAAAAAAGTGAGTAATAGTTAAAAATATCCACCACTCACAATATTAAACTCAATAGCAGTGGATTTGCTGTTTTTTAATGTCTACGCAGAAAAACATAAAGTGCAAGAGTCAGTATTAACTAAGAATTTTAACATTTAGACTAGAAATAGCCTCTACTATAGCTCTAATAAGTTTTTATTGCCCTGTGTATTTGTTTTTTTACCAAGGACCAAAATATGTGTTTGTTTTGAAAGGAAGGTATAAAATCGGTGAAAGTCCATGAGTGGTATTTTTTTTCCAAGGCCACAGGAGATTTATTGCTTCAGAATGATAGCGGAGCAGTTGGTATTTGTTTTTGTAAGTGAGAGGCCAGGTTTTTTATAATTTTATATGGGATATCTCATTGGAGGTCAAAACATGACAAATAACAACATGTCAGAGTTAATCATCCACAGTATGTTTGGCCTGTGTTTCATATCGCCATAAAATTGTCATGATGGTCTAGAAGGGAACTTCCTCAGGATGGATGGAGTAACTGCTCCCTGATCCTCCTCTCCCAGCCCCAGCTGAGATAGCTATTGAAGTAAGGGGGGCTGAAAACCAGCTGTGCTCTAAACTGCTGCTGTAATGCTTCTGCAAGGCATTCAGCTAGCAGGTCAAAGAAAGGCAGACCTGCAGCATTTGAAACAAGGAACAAAGGTAGGACAGGAGTAATGACAAGGAAATGCATTTCTTTTTCCACAAAACCTCCTTTGACTTCTTCCCTACTCTGTACCAGCAAAACAACCTCTTGAAGATATCACACACAAGACCCTCACTGAACCTCTAAGCCCAGGTCAGTGTCTCAGGCCAGTGTCTCTCAGGCTTCCCATGTTAATGAAATATTCCTGGGAGGACCTAAAATCTCCCAGGCTGCAGCATCACAACATTGCCGTCAGGTTACAGTCAGTCTCTACCACTAGGCTGTTGGCTAGGATGTATGTTTCTCATTACCATTCATCTACAAATTTCGTCCTAGACTTGAGAAATAACCTGGTGAAGTTTGTTGAGACCAGCTTTAGTTCTGACAAGCCACTGTTTTCCGAAATAAAAATGTTAGAAAATCCCTGTTTGCCTCTGGTATGAAACTATTTTGTGTCCACCACCTATCAGAGTTGAATCAAGGGAAAAATGTTTCAATTTCTTGTTATGTGACTTTTAATGGAAATTATTGTTCAGTCTGAATTCCTTCCAGACTTCCCTGATCTTGTTTCTAGTTACACTACCTCAAACGACAAACACTTGAACAGAAGTAGCTTTACTTTCCTGACTAATCCCATTAGTTTTAATGAGTCTAATCGCATGAGTAAAATTATGCATGTGCTTAGCTCTTGGCGAGGTCAGTGTAAGTAATAAGCAAACTGATAAGAAGCCATGAGTAACAGAATGGCTGGATATCTAGATTTCTAGAAAAAGAAATAGCTATCTGGAACATTAAAAGTGAAACACCACCACTTGTTAAGATGAAAGCAGATAAAGTGAATTTTGAAGCAAGACTGACAATAAATGAAATTACACAGAAATTCTTTAATTAATTAGTATCTACAACACATCTTCAGTTACCTCCATAACAGCTATAAGCTCATTACCTTAGTTATGACTTATCTGTTCATCCACTCATTTATACAAAGCTCATCAATATGATATCCAAGCACTAATGAACTTTAGCATTGAGAGGTCATGTGAAATCCCTAAAAAGGGAAAAAATCAAAAGGTCATTTTATTCACAAATGTCAGCCACCCTGGATCTGTGCAATATAATATTCTCAGGCAATTTGTGTGGAATTAATTCTCATTAATTACTGCCAGAAACAGTCCTTCGTTCTTTATGATGAGTATTATGGAAAATGGCGTAAAGGACAAAAAAGGTTCAAAATGAGAGTGGTATGAAAGCTAGATGAAGTCCACAACTAGAATTTGTGCAACTAGTCTTGACAAAGGAAATAATCCAAATGGATGTCAACATGGCGGTATTACAAGATATTTATTTTCTAGGACTACATGTTCTGTGACCATGCCTTTAGACTACTTTTAAAAAACTATCGCTTCAGGAGTGTGTATAACTTCCTCAATGGTTTAAATAAAGAAACAGCACCAAACCAAGTATTACCTTCATAGCCTGAGGCCATGGACAGTCTCTGTCAGCAACTGAAAACATAAAAGTAATTCAGTGTCTTCATACAAGACCAGCACAAGGCTTAACTGTCACTGAATTCTCCAAATAGCGTTTACACAGTATCTAGCTTTATACTTGTGAAGTAATTAATTTCCTAACTCCTCTTTTTCAGCTATAACTAGGAAAATTCCAGTGTGCACATATGGATATGTAGAATTACAGGTTAAGGATTTCTGTCCGTGTTTCCTTCCATTTGACATAGTGTGTGGTTATGACTGGGAGTTTGACTTTCACAGTACATAGTAAAATGGGCTGGTTCATAATGTCAAATAAGTTTTAGTGGTAGTTTTATCAAGAGGTTATGTGCAGTTTGTGGTTTTCTTTTAGAGTAGGCACCCGAGCTCTTTTTTTGTTCTTTATTATAGTTAGTCTGAAATTCCCTTAAGCACTATATCCGGCAGAAAAATGTGTATAATCAAAACTGTGGGTTTCTTTCATGTTTCGCTGAATGAAATGAGTTTTCATTCTTGGAGGGCTTTTCCAAAAAAATATTTTACTTGCAGGTATAAGTGAAGCATGTCAGCATACATTTTTTTTCAGAAAGCCTCATAAATGAAGAGCAGACTAACAGAAAAAAAAAAATCAGCTCTAACTCAGTCACTGAATTACAGCCTTGGGTGTGAGCACATCTCTAACAGTGTAGACAGTAAGATAATATACACCACAAAAAAAAAGATGTGTGACAGCACCTCTGGTTAAAGAGCTTTCTGCATAGAAAGACATCTGCTTTCACATTGGTTCAGAACTGTACCATTGCAAATTCAATTTGTATTTATATGTGAATAAAATCGATAAAGCATCCGTAGCCATATCACAATCTTTAAATTTTCCTTTTGCTTTGTTAATTATTTGTGATAATTCCCTGTCTAACTGACTAGTTCAGTTTTCCCTGTCCTCTTAACTTCAGTGGGATACAACTAATTTCCTTTGGTTTGCTCTGCTCAAAGTCAGTCCTACAGGCAGCAGACAGACTGAAAAAGAACTCTACTGTCTCTAGCACATTTTGGAAGTGTGAAGATTTTTACACAGTTTATCCTGCTGTACTCCTTGTCAATGACTCTGTAACCTGCACACTGCCATTTCATCTTAGAACTGGTTTGATGTGTACACACACTAACCACGGCACAAGGTCAGGGTGGTGTGGGAGCCATGCTCCTGGCAGCACCAAGGTAGGGCCTGGAGAACCTCCACTCCACAGGTTTTTATGGTTGCAAATGCTGGGGTGCAGGGGCCAGACATTCCTGGTGGATGGTGGGCAGGTTCTGCCAAGCTCTAGGACTTTTTACTTTCCAGCTGATTCACAGGTTTGATGAAGTCTAGTAGTACCTGCAGGGTAGGGGATGGGGAAGCTGATGGCACCAGCCACTGCTGCAGAAGAGGGCTATGTGTGGAGAGCAAGGCTAAGGGAATAAGCTGACGCCACATGTAACTGGTGGACAGGTGTATGAGTGGAGAGGAGTGTTGTGTAAGAGAGGGACAGAGATGGATAGCTGTGTCTTTGAAAAGCTAGGTAAAACTAAGGAGAAGAGAGATGCAGGATGGTTTTCAAGCAAACAGAAAGAAAACTTCACTGAATGGAAAATAACTGAAAATACTTTTCTGGGGCAAGGCAGGGAGCAAAATTTAATATAGTGCGACATTGTCTTATCTGTGTTCTAAAAAAGTATTTAAAACCAAAAAGTTACAGAAGTCAGTCATCAAGCTATTCACACTGTCAACCTATATAACCACATGATGTTATTACTGTTAACCTCATCTTCCCTCCCCCTCCTTCCTTCCTATCATTTGTTATACTCACTTCTTGATTCTTGCCTTTATATTATGAGAATGCTCTGAAGGGACTGTACTTGTTTGCAAAGCACACTAGAGTGAGGCTCAAGGCTGACTGGAGCTTTTGGGAACCACCACACTAAGGCATACTTACACCTTAACAGGTAGAAAGATCTAGATTCAAATTTTTCTTTGCACTATCATCCTCTCTGTGGTTATGACACACAAATCAAAACTATTTAACAACACTCCTGCTGCAGATTTCTAAACAGCCTATCCTTTATCTCTATCATCCTCAAGGCAATGTTGCAAATCCTCTGAGCTATGCTGAACAATAGATTCCACTCCAAACAGCAGAGGCACTTCTGACACTGAGTTAGTTGTCCAGCCAGTAGCTGAAGCGATAACTTTTGTTGGCATATACACTGAAGTTCAGATGTAAGATATGCTCTGTGGGCAACTGCCTGTTTATTTTCTTTCCTAGACACGCGGTTAAACCACATTGTACATCCTGTGCTTATAAAATTCCAGCAGGGTTGTATCACAGCGCCTACTACTAGAATGTGTGATTTACACCACCAGATACAAACTCAAACATCTTGAGATAAACCTGCTGCTTATAATGACAATTCAGATAATTGTGCGGTTCTACTACCTACCATGTTTTTTAAGGTCCCTGGATTTTATAGGATGATAGGATTTTACAAGCCACACCATGAGTTATTTTTTATAAAAAACCACTCAGTGGAGAAGGGGATGCTTCCCCCCTTGCGTGTTTCTAAGCACATAAGAGGCATGGGATGCTGCTACATAAACGGGGATAGGTCTTCTGTCTTCTCATATTTCTCCAAGCCAGTGAGGCAGAAGGCACTTGCCAAACAAGAAGCCACACAGCATATTAGCTAGTACTGTGCCCAAAGGAATGAGCTTAGGGGAAGCCCAGAGCCAGGGCTGAGCTGAAGAAAGTTTGGTCCAGACTGGTCGAACAAGATGTTGAAATAGTCAGCCCAGTTATCATCTCTTGCATCCAGCACTCCCTGCACCCATCTGCCCTTCTGCTCCAGAGCTGGGCTGCTTGTGCTCTGCTGTCCAGCTTCTCCTTCAGTACTACTGGTGAGACAAAACTCTGGGCCAAAAGACCTCATCCCCATTCACTGAGAGGGCCTGATCCTTCTGGCCTCTTGCTCAGCTCCCTGTCTTTTCTCCTCTTCCCACCTGAAGTAAAATTCTCAAAGGATGGGGGAACCATATGAATTCCCAAATGAAGCTGCTGGCATCCACTTGGGACAGATATACGGATCTGGGTGTGTCCACACCCACACACATCAGTGAATCCAAAGAGGGAGGAGGTGGTCCCATCTCCCAGCTTACAAGTGAGGGTAAAATGGATTTCCTTCTTTAACAGCCTTCCATTTTCCAAGGCAGATAATGATTCTGAGCATCTGGCTGGAGTCACCCGGCAGAGTGTCTGCTTGGAAGAAGACTGAAGCCCAACACTTGTTGAAATCATATCCTACAAAGGAACCCCCCAAGCTGTGCTTTTCCAAATAATCTCTAAAGTGATCGGCCTGACTCAGAACCCTTCTACCAACCTCAGCAGGGCTTAAATCAAAAAGTCAAACTACCAATTTGCACAGCAAACACATTATAAATAGTGCAAACCTTGTATTTAAATTTTGGGTTCTGCCTCTGCTCTGGAAGTGTTTACATTCATTATAGACCAGAAAGAGGGTCCTAGTTCCCCAAGGTACTAGATGTCTCCAGTTTCCAATATAGTCAATGGGAACTGCTTACATTCTACTATATGAAATACAAAATTTTAGCAGCAATAAAAAATTCAAAGCATGAACAGTATTAAAAAACCTCTTCCTGGTTTTGTTATCTTTCCTTCCACCAGCCACTCACATAATTTCAAGCTATTGGTTTTTTATTTGAATAGTATTCCTGGCCTTTTGAACTACAGATTGTTTATAGTAAAAAAAAAAAAAAAATCAACAGTCATTTGGTTTATAATGTACCTCTGTCAGTGATGGAAAGGACTACAATAGTTTCTGTAATTACTAATTCTTTAAAATAATATACCTGCTCCAGTATCCAATTAATTAGATTATTAATCAAAATGCTTTCTTTGTAAAATATTAAGAGTCTAGACACTGCAGATGATTGTGTTCTGTATTTTTAGATTTTCCAGTTTGATTCAAAACACACTAAAAGAGGGGCCCCAGAAAATGACCATCTAGAGACGGTCCATGGCAAACATCCAGAAACTATTCTTAATGGAATGGAGCTAGCACGAGCTGAGATCATTCTTTAGCCTTAGGAGAAAAAAAAAAAAAGAGAGAGAGAAGATGTTTTTAGGAAGAGATTTCCAAAGGGATTATGAGTTGCTCTTTGCAAACAATACAGAGGATTTCCAGTATGCATTGTGCTTTTGCCGAGAACTGTGCCTATGAGGGAGCCAATCAAAGTCCTTTCATACCTAATGAGAAGGGGTAAATCAGGATGGGGAAAATCCCTTAATGACAGCAAACAATAGGTATTTGTACAGAGAGTAGAATTACGGCAAATTTAGTTGCCAAGCAATCTCTGAAAACATGATTTTACTCATCTGAGACATTATTCATTGAATTAGTATTAGCAGCAAAGAGCATTTGTGGGACAGAAACACAAAATCATATTCACAGGATTACTGAAATGTTATCTTTTTCCCTAATCTGGGACACAGGAGAGGTACAGAGATGATATAATAAAAAGATGTGGGTTTTGGAATCTCAGTAGATCTTTATATCAATTTGTGCTTGAAGTTAGATTGACATGTTAGAAGACATAGAGGAAGTTGGATGGACAGGACAGAATGTAAAAGAATTACTTTTCAAGTAGGGTCTTCTAATGGATGATCAGACCCTCACCATGAAATGGAAATGTTGTTAAATGAAACAAAAATTGCAGTGTCTTCTGTATTTTTGTTATATCAAAGTGTTGGAGCACATCCAGGTACTTTCATTTCACAATACCTTCTGTTCCCGTGCCTCTATTCAGCAGTCTGAGAGGTGACTGCAAGGTTTACTTTATTGGTTGGAGTCTTAGCAGACTCAATAATCTTTGTCTGCTAAACGAATCTACCTTATGCATTTTGGTTGCAGTTGACAACAAAATTATGAAAACAGGCTCTTCATTTAAAACTGATTTTACAAAAAAAGTGATGTAACCTTTCTGTGTAGGAAATTGAATAGATCTAACAGCTGTGTCTGTAGAACCCAGCCTCCTACTGTCTGTTTTTGTTCACTATGTGAAAAAGAACTTCTTTTCCATTTCCCACTAGTTTCCAAGCTCTGTATGAATTAATGCCAATAGCATCTTGGCTTGTAGCAGAAATAATGTGGCCAGCAGGACGAGGGAAGCGATTCTGCCCCTGATTTGGCATTGGTGAGGCTGCACCTTGAATAAGCTCCTCACTATAAGATTTAAGGACACTGAGGTCCTGGAGCGTGTCCAGAGAAGAGCAACGAAGCTGGTGAAGGGTCTGGAGAACAAGTCTTATGAGGAGCAGCTGAGGGAACTGGGGTTGTTTAGCCTTGAGAAGAGGAGGCTGAGGGGAGACCTTATTGCTCTCTGCAGCTGCCTGAAAGGAGGTTGTAGAGAGGAGGGAGCTGGCCTCTTCTCCCAGGTGACAGGTGGTAGGATGAGAGGGAATGGCCTCAAGCTGTGCCAGGGGAGGTTCAGATTGGACATTAGGAAAAATATCATCACTAAAAGCATTGTCGAGGCTCCCCATCCCTGGAGTGATTTAAAGGATGGGTGGATGAAGTGCTTAGACATACGAATTAGTAGTGAACAGGTATGGTTGGGCTTGATACTCTTTGCTAACCTAGCGATTCTATGATTCTATAATTTTTATACTCAATAAACAGGAATGAAAAAGTCGCCTGTACCGCCCAGCAGCACCATCACCAGTGCTGCCACAGGCCCCTCCAGCCAGCAGGCTTTGACTTTCTCCACAGCTCAGGCAGTTCCTGAGTTGCCCTGCAGGGCTTCATTTTTGTGGGATTTGCACGATTCAGACAGAGCAGGCACATCCCTGCTGTCCCCTGACAGGGGACAGGACAACAGGGAATGGCCTCAAGCTCCACCAAGCGAGGTTTACGCCGGACATTAGAAAAAAAAATTCACAGAAAGGGTCATTGGGTACTGGCACAGGCTAGCCAGGGATGTGGTTGAGTCACATTCTCTGGAGGTGTTTAAGGCACGGGTGGACCAAGTGCTAAGGGGCATGGTTTAGGGATTGATAGGAATGGTTGGACTCGATGATCCGGTGGGTCTCTTCCAACCTGCTTATTTTATGATTCTATCCCGCACTGACACCACCCTGCTCTGAGCTCCCAAGAGCACCCCCACCTTTTTACACGGGAATTGGTGTGGGGAAGTAAACCTCCCTCCGCCATCTCCCCCACCGCCTCCCGCGCCACGTGCCGAGCCCGCGAGCTGCACGCGGCTAGGTGGCGGGCAGGGGTAAGGAGGAGGAGTTCGCCGATCCCCGCCCGCTACGTCCCGAATGGTTCTGCCCTCCTCCCCCGCCCACCGCGTTGGTCCGTCCCTCCTCGCCGGCCCGCGCGAGCAGAGGGAATCCCTCGGCTTTCCCGCCCCGCCCTCCCCGTGCTCTCGCGAGAAGCCACCCCCAGCGCTCCGCGTAGCCCGCCGGCCGGAGGCGCGCGGCTCTCGCGAGAGCTCGGCGGTTCCCACGCTGTTCGGCTGTTGTTGTCTGAGGGGAGAGCCCGGGCGCGGAGTGGGCGGAGCGCGCGCCACCGACACCCCCCGCTTCCCCCCACCAGCAGCGCTTGTCTGCCGGGCGGGCGCGGGCGCACGCGCGTTGCGGGCGCGCGGCGGGGGCGGCTCTCGCGAGAGTAGGAGTTTTGGCGAGAGTTTGTGGAAGATGGCGCCTGTTGTGACAGGGTAAGTGCGGGGCGATCGCGGCGCCGCGCCGGGACCCGGCGGCTCCTGCGGCTGCCGCGGCGCTGCCGGGCGCGGCTCCCCCCCCGGAGGCGCCTCAGTCGCCGCTCCGGTGCCCGGAGCGCTGCCTCGCGGCGCAGAGCGCAGCCGACGGGGCTCTCCGGCCGCCCCCGGCGCGGGGTCCCGGCGGCGCCTCCTTCAGGGCTCAGCGCGGGGCCGGCGCTCGGCGCGGCCGCTGCGGGGTGAGCCCCTGTCCGAGGGGTCCCCCGGAGAGCGGCGGAGCGGGGACCCGGCGTCCGCACGGGCCAGTCACCCCGCTCCGTCGCCCCGGGACGGGGTGCCCCGCGCTCCCTTTGCCGCGGACCGGGTGCGCTCGGACAAAGGCTTCGGCTGCTCTGGGTAGGAGAAGCTGCGCGCCCTGTTCCTGCTGCGGCTGGGGATCCCTGGCCCGGGGTGTGAAGCGGGGTGGCTCGGTCCCGGCTCCGCTGAGCACCGCTGGGCTTTGCAGCTCTTCTAGCGACGGAGAGAAAGGGCACGTCGGAGCCCCGGCCGGAGGGAACCCTCCGGCCGGGGCACCAACGTACCCTTTCTCTCCCACCTTACACACCATTCCTAGGGCTTTGTCGAGTTTCCTTCGCTGCCTTCCTGCTCGTGTTGCATTGCGGTGCAGAGTAGCAGCCTCCCCACCCCTGTAAGCCAGGCTGGGTCATAATGAATGATAGTTGCCATCCCTTTCAGCCGCGCTAGGTAATACTTAATCACGGCCAGCCAGCTGCAGCATGTGTCACTGTAATCAGTGACACCCTCTTAGCCACCTCCAGCTGATGAATAACAACAGATCCACCGCTGGTATTCAGTACGCAATCTCACCTGCAGTGTTACATTGCACCTTGCCATCCTCACCAGATCTTGAACTGTGCTGTCTGTTGTAAGTGCTGTATCCTCAGTTTTGGACTACGCTGAGCACTTGTAACCTCCCTCCAGGTGTTGAGGAAAGGGACAGTTGGGAAAAGAACATTAGAGAAAAGAACAAAAAGGCGGATTATATTCTCCGCTTGTTCATTCTATGTGAAATCTTGACTGGTGAAAGTACTGCTGTGCCTTTAAAAAATGTGAACCTTATTTTATGATTTCACAGTGTGTCTGTGACCTTCTGTCTTCCCTGTGGGATTACATTGTCTACACCATTGGATCTGTGGTTAGAGAGCAACAGCCTGCTTGGGGGTGGGGTGAAGTTGGTGGTTGATGCTTTTGTTCTCATGAAGAAGGTAGCAGTATGGTATTTTGTTGTTTTATTTGGCTGCAGCAGTGTTTCCAATTCCTCACTCTTGTTTGTCGAAAGCTAAATTGAAGCTTTTGCTTGATTTCCCTCCTGATAAAGGCATCTTGTGACTCATACACGTTTTCCCAATTAAGTGTTCTTAAGGGAAGCTGGTCTTGTTTGTTATGGTTCCTGGAGTGTACTATTTTAGAGGTTAGAGTTGAAAGAAGGGAACAAATGCATTTAAAGTTTCCTATAACTGTTAGTCTGGGCTCTAGTTAGTGGTTAAGTTTTTCCATGTTTCTGTTAGTTTACTTGTCTGAATGTTTGGGCTCCTTTTCCTTTTGTTCACTGATTATTACAGGTTTGTCAGAAGTGTTCTCGTGTTTGTGATGTTACTTTTATCCTCCTTGAAGATATGTTAAAATGTTGGCAGTAGCAATTGTAGATTAATTAAAAATAAATTGTCAGCATGAATTTAGAAAAAACATAATTTTAAAAAGTGAAAAAAAATCGTGGCTAGTTCAGGATTATAATGTTAAATTTATTGTTTGAAACGTCTAAGTTGAAAAATTCTCTGAAACAGTAGTCCTGATTTTTTATTGTTAAATATTTTTAGCATTGGTAAGATGAAATCTGTTAACTTTGGTTAATGTTGGAGTTAGATTGCATTAAGATTTTTTTTTATTATTATTTCATGACCTGTTTTTGGAGTACAGCTCTGCTGCAGAGTTGTCTCTGTGTATTAGGATTGAAAATTGATGATTCTCTGGTAGCTGAATTGTTTTTCAAAATAATAAAGGCAGTTGTGTTTCTGGACTGTTCTATAAGAACTGACTTGCACAGGGAAAAAAAGTGCTTGAAATGAAAAAAGTTGTAAGTGAAGAATATTATACCTAAATACTGCATTAGATTTTCAGAGGCAGCTTGCAGTTCTTATGGGTTCTCAAACTTAGAGATAAAGCATATGGTTTTTCTGCAGTCTGTGAAAGCTGAATGTAAAAACATTTATTTTTCTGTGAACACTGTATACCTAAGCCTAAATTATGGTACATAGGTTTATGCCATGTTGGAGTGGATAGTAGGGATTTACTGCAGTAATCAAAATTGCTTGTATGTACAATATGACTGGACATGGTTTGCACAGTGGCAGAAATGGATATAATGAGAAAGTACAGAGAAACATTACACAAGTAACCAAAAATGAGGTATGAAGTATTCAAACTATTTTTAAAATGAAGCAGCTAATTTATGGCTGGGATAATAGGGTAGTATTTGGAGTGTTTGTGGAGTGCTGTTGGTTTTGCTTGTGAATGGTTTAGGAAGACTGATGACAAAAGCCATGGAAATGTTGTTGAATTATAGAAGCACGTTTTGAGTGTAAAACACTGTTTTAAATAAATACTGATGCTACAGAAATACCCATTGGCCTCAATTACTTTGAAAATTGCTGTGCTAGGTCAAACACAACCATATGACAGAGAATTTCTATTCCACAAAACTTAATTTTGTGTAATTTTAGAATGACGAAGTATGTAGTGGTGTCTTTTCTGTAGCCTGGGACAACCTGATCTTTAAAATACCAGAAAATAATGCAGGAAGCCATTGCCCAAAACCCTTGCAAAGATTCCTATTCCAGCAAACAAGTGAACAAATTTTCAGAAGAGTAAATAAAAGTGATAAATGGTAGATAGAGGCTTGAATACTTGACTAACAATGCACACCTCTACGATAGCAGTATAAAAAAATAGCATTTGGATGATTTTTCAAACAGATTGAGAAGCCTTGAAGACGACAAAAATAACAGAATGGGCTTTTCACTGGTATCGTGTTTTCCATAGGCACTGTTCAGGAGAAAATTGTTTTAGTAACCCTTTTGTTAAGTGCTAAGCTATGTGTCTGAATTAGTCATCCCAAAGTTCTGTTGTTGAGAAGCGATTCCTAACCCAGAATGCTTAACGATTTATGGGTAAGGGAAGACGCATCAGATCTGTGATGACACACAGCTTGGCATTGGTGCGGTGGATTTTAGCATAGTGGTCTAGGTGTGCCAGCCATCTGGTTGTTTTTGTGTGTTTGTTTTTAAATGAGAACCATGGAAAAACTTGTGGGAGGTTTTGGAAAGAAAGTGGTACTGCTTTGTGGAGCTGTCCCAACCATGAGTCCAACAGAAGAGAAGTTCAGAGATTAAAATGCAAGTTTATCAAAACTTTAACCTCATCTACATCCTGATTAGTAATTTTGGGATGAGTATGTTGGCTGGTAAGGGTCGTGAAGCAGATGCTACTCAAGAGATGGCAGCGGGGTGGAGAGGACCACACAGACTTGTGTGATCTGACCTTAGGCTAAAAAAAAAAGCTATCTGGCAAGAAAGGCTCTGAATAAATACAAGAGTCAACTTTGGATTTTGAAAGATGAAGAAGGATGCTTCACTAGGTCAGATATGAACTTCTGTGGTCACAGGATAAAATTTAAATTAAAAAATGCATATGTTAACAATGTGGTGGGCATTTGCCAGGACCTTCAAACCAGGTTATTTCTAGGACCCATAAAGAGCCATGGTTTGAGGGCTGATGCTTAGTTAAGCGTCCTGAAGATGGATGGCTTGTGGTGATGGAAGGGAGACTGAAGCAGTGATAGAAAGAGTAAGACCCATATTTTGTCTCTGCTGAGACTGAGCTCGTAGTGAGACATCTGTGTGGAGACAGAGGGAGAATAAATGCAAGCTGAGATATTAGCCTGGACAAACACAGCAGATACGAATTACAAACTGTTTCTGTTTAATAGCAGAGTGCGTTCATAGCTGAATTTGAATCGTGGCTCTGAGTAAAGTGAAGGAGAGAGTGGAAAAGGGTGCAAGACAGAACCTATTAAATGATTAATTAAGAAATACAGGTGAATGAGGAGGCTCCTTTAGGAGGATGAACTGGAAGACAAGTTAGAATGATAACGGATGAATCATGAGAGCAATGAAACCAGGGAGAACATTTCTGGAAAAGAAGCATTACTGGTAATCATGGGTGATGACAGGTCCAGAAGATAAGAACTGCATATTGATTATGAGCCTCGTCATAGAGTTAGACTGCAAGAGATGTTAGTAAGAATGGTTTCAGTGAAGCTCGAGGAGAGGTAACAGAATTACATAGACAACAGGAGTAGAATTCAAGGATGGGATCTTTGGGCTACTGTTTCTGCTGTCACTGTAGATTTAAACAGTGCTTATTAAGATTTGAGTAATAGCATAACTACAGCTATTGTGTTGTGTATATGCACATGATGAGTGTTAAAGGTTGGGAAAAAGCTCCTTTACAATCAAATGAGTAGATGGTTTTGTGTGACTGATGTTTAAGTTATTATCAAAGAGCATGTCTGTGCCTTAAGTCTAGCTATTGGGAAGTCTTTGTGGACACTAATTAATTCTTGAAGGAGCCTTCTGAGATGCTTGTGAATCTTCTTTTAACCTGTTGTAGTTTCAGTAAGAGCAATTTTAGGAAGTTAAAGTCTTAATTTGGGTATTATTTTCATTGTTTATTGACTGTATTGAGTAGCTTTTATTAATTGCTGACTTACTTTGATTGATATAAAACAAAGAAACTTTGAAAATAATCTCTTAATGCTTGATTTCTCCAGAAATAATCTGTAGACTCTTTTATTTGGTATAATATATGTGTGCATTTTCTACTGCTAGTTAAAAAGCATTGTCATTTGTTGATAACTGTTTGCAGAGATAACACCTTTGAGTATGCTATTCTGCATTATGAATTGCATAAAAGATCAGGGCTTTGTGAATGAGAGTTTCTTTCCTCTGACTTTGTAATATCTGCTTTGCTGTAATAATTTATCCTGGGATTATTTTTTATTTGTACCTTAAGCAATTTGTATATTTAAAAAAGAATGTGAAAAGAAGCTGAAATAGCCTATTGCTACTTAAAAAGACTTTGTAAAAGACCCACTGTGCCTTCACTTCACTTTTCAAAAAAAAAGAAGAAAGTTTTATAGTTAGTAGCTCATTTTTTGTGAAGATTGCAGTAAGGTGAGACATGGACCTATGTTTTGGGGGTTTTTGTTTTGATAAAATGGAAGAGAAAGGTCTTCATTTTAAATTTGTAAAATACATCTTTAATACAGACAAGTATTTTGTTATATGCAATACAGTAGAATCCATTGGGAATGAAGAACGTACTTCATGCAAAATATTAGTTTCATATTCAGAGAGAAAAACACATCAGCAGAATTTTAAAAATTTGGGATCTTTTGTGTGTGTGTAACAATTGCCACCCAAAATTCTTTGGATATTAATTGCAAGCATATTATTAACTGATGTGTATGGCTCTACAATGTGCTGAATCACTGCTTTCCAAGAGCATTTCACAGGGAAGACATACTTTTAAGTGGATTTTAAAAAAAAATGTTATTGCAGTATTTTAAAAAAATTGACCAATTGTAGTGTCTGCTTGCTTTTAAAGAGTTGATTTTTTCCCTGTGTACTTAGGTGAAGAAGGGAAAAAGATATGTGTAAATAGTTGTATTGTCAAATGAAATCTTAATTCTGTTGACAAAACTGGATATGCCTTTTAAGTCTATAGTATTTCAAGGCAAGTTTATAGGTGTAAAATTTATGTTTTTAATCTTACTGAACATCATTATTTATATGTGGAAATGCTTGCAATGTTCTAATATTGTACACTTCTCATATTTTTCCTAAACATAATTGCAATAATTAATAAACAAGATTATATGAGGAAAGGAAATAATATGGAATTATGGTCATCTCCCTCTAATGTAAAAACTCAGAAAATGAAACAGCTGATAAATTTCTTTGAAGAGAGAATTCTTAATAGAAAGTAGCAATTTCTATATCATTGTGTTCTTAATAAGTCTTGGAAAAGCAAAAGCTAAACTTAGAATTTGACATTTTCTCATTTTCTGAGGTTCTACTTATGTTGAGGTGCTCTTTACTTGTAATTCACGCATGTGTGTATTTTGTGTTTTTTTAAAAAAAAAGTTAAGTACCCTTGACAACTTAAACTCTTTCATTGCCTGTTTATGTGACGTCAGAGGCCACTTTTCAGAACCTATGTATGCTGCTTAAAATTTCATTTTCTGAAAAATACCTAATGCCACTGGATTCTGTCTAGCCAGACAGTGATATATGACTGTGTATCTTCATGCTCTTTTGCTTGTAAATGCATAGAGTATGTATTTGTGGGGCAAACGTTTTTATCCAGAAAACAAAGAAGATAGGGATTTCAGTGTGTACAGTGAGAGACGTCTCTTGATGAAGGTTCCATTTCTACATCCTTACAATAGAGGCTATAACTGTGCAAGGCTAAACGCTATTTTTAAAAAATGACAAAAAAGAATTATTAGAGTGGAACACAAGAGCTTGACGGATCTATAACATTTTACCATAAGATAAAATCATTGTCTTATGTTTTATTAATTGGATTATTTGGTGGGTGACGTGCTACTGGGGCACAATTTATTCTGTAAAGCAATCTGAACATTTCAGTCAACACCAAGTTCTTTCAATAAGTTTGAAGCGCTTTTTGGAACTTGTCTATGTAGATGAGTCTTGAAAATATTCTTTTTTAAATTTGAGTTTATGGTTTTGTAATTATTTAAATGAAGATGTTTTCATTGCTTTACTTAGAAAGCATAAAGACGTTATGTGGTTGTGTTAAGATTTAACTTTTTCCCATTGGTTTGTTATTCAGGAGCAAGAACTGTCTCATTTTCGTTGTGCTTGCATGACTTGTGTAAAGTGTCATTTAATCAGTATATTCCAAATAGGCAACAAGCTGTATTGGCAAGTGATCACTGCTCTGCGTGAGATTACACCTGTTACTTAATTTAATTTTTCTGCCTCTGGTAGGTGAGATTCAAGGATATATATTGCAGTGGATCCTAGTTAGTCTTTTGTTAATCTAATTATGTATAGTTATTTGAGTAGCAGAATAAACATTTATAATTTTCCCTTTCAGTGTGGACAAATGTAGACATTTTTCTCTACGTGCCTGAAAAAGTCTTTCTGCTGGTATTCCTGATAACATTTCTTGGTCTGTAGAACATTTCATATGCCCTTTATTTTTTTCAAAATCGTACTTGTGGCATATTTCCAGTGTGTGGTGCTGTGGGAGAGTACCAGGAAACTTGGTATCAGAATGAAACTTGATCACGCAGCCATGAAATTAAGAATTTTCAAAGCCTGAGAGAGAGAATGGAATTTTGTAAAATACTGATCCCTATATTTTGCCAGACCATAGAAATACTGCAAGAGTAAAAAAAAACTCTCTAGACAATAGCCCACTTTTCTTTTCCTGACAGGTCTTACTTTAACTCTGTCATTTAATTTTGTCATGGAGCAGTGGCAGAGCATCTTGCAGGCAGTATTTCTTTTGCAGGGTGTGGATTAGTAACTGCCAGTGTAGAAAATAAAGTTCAACTTGTTTGCTCAGCAGAAGAATTTCTGGAACTAAGCTTTTATCAATTCTTGATACAGTGTCAGGCGGTCTCTGATAACAGGTTACTGCCTTCACCAGTGCTCTTATGTAAAAGGAATTTCAAAACGAAGGTCTAGAGAATCAGAGGTGCTTGCACTCACTCTGAATTTTTGCCATTGGGGAAGCGTTCTAAGGCGTGGCATAATAGAGTAAATAATAATTAAACTTTGTTATTTTGTTGTTTCTGTTCCAGTCATCTGCGTAAAAGCCCTTCATGTCCTGAACATGAAAAAACAAGCACAAAAAAAGCCTATTGACTTGCCAGGGTCAAACACACAGTCCATGGAGAAGTGGAAGTAGAATTACTGTCTCTTGATTCAGTTCTGATTGCCCTGTGTGGTTATGGGGTTATTAGCCGCTCAGTTTGCTGGGTTCTGACAAGTGGCATCATATCTTCTCTCCCTCCTTTGACTGTGAAAGATGATCAGAAGATATTAGACTTTCTGAGGTTTTCAGTCTGCATAACAGGGAGGTATGATAAGGAAGGCTAGGAGTGACTGTGTTCATAATTAATGTGTTTTGATAATAGTGAGAGCTATTAAAAGAGGCGCTAGAAAGATGTTACTTCTACATAACTGAGGCACAAAAGCAATAGATAGGGAACGACTAGTGGGCAAGGGTGTTGTGAAGAAAGAAGTGGTGCTGCTTTGTGCTGTAGCCATGTCTTTGTACTACTGAATAAATTATTCTGTATGGTTATTTATTTTTAAAATTCAAAATGTTTTACCACTGTGCAAATCAGTCAGCTCTGGCTTCAGTAGTGAGTGTAAGAATTCTGAAAAGAAAAAGCTTTATCAGAAGACTGGTGTTATTCTGCATGTGTGTTTCTTTTCAGTTTCTTAGTTTTGTAGTAGAGACACAGTGATGACTTGTAAAATCCTTAATAATGTAATATATTCCAGAAGTTAGGGGGATATAGCAAAGCTATTTTGGACGTGTCTTTTCTGTCCAAGTGTTTTTCTGGCCAAATTTTTTTCTTTTGCTTTTCAGCACTTCGCCAGCACTGAGTCCTGGAGTGTTGTTTTTGGTTTGGGTTGTTTTTTTTTTCTTTGACTTTTGCATTCCAATTTGGATTTTTACTGTTGTTGGTTGTTCTTAGTTTTTGGGGTTTTTTTTTTTGTTTTCAGGTGCATTACAAATCTCTCATTAATAAGTTATGCAGAGCAACTAATCAAAGTAAGTATTTGCGATCCAGCTTCCTCTTTGGAAGAGGCTTGTAGCATGGTCTTTCAGTTAGCACAGATGGTACTAACTTTGAATCTTAATGGTGATGTAAAAGTTTGAGATGTCTTTAAGTAATAAATTTGCAAGAGTGGCTTCCAGTACTAATTGTTTAGCTGCTGACTATGAAGGTGAATATGCCTCTTAGTTTGCCTGCGAGAGTGATAGAAGAATATATTAAGTAAAGAGAGAAAATAGGGAGTTTGCTGGATCTGAAGTAATTTTTTGCTGTAAAGGTAATCAGAAACAGGACATTTGGGACATAAACCATATTCTGATATCTATTTTAATTAATACAGATGTTGACTGGTTTCATGTTCAGGTTTGATAATACGGTAAATAAGATTTGTGTTTGCAGTGCTCATGTTTAGCTGGCTCTCTGAGAATACTAGGAACTATGTCAAAACAAACATGAGAACTACACTAGAACAAACATCAGAACTTTTGGCACTTTCATTTGTAGTGGGCAAAATACTTGTATTTCATGATAGCCAATAGGCAAACCAAAGGAGTCATTATGAAACAGTGCTTGAAAAAGGCCTTGAAGTTTTACTCACAATTAGTTTGTTGAAGTGATAAATCATACTGCAGATGGTAGCAAAGGAAAAGTGGACACAGCTCTTGCAGTCATTTGCAAGTATTAAAGGCTCCTGGAAAGTATAGGATAACTCTTTTTATTGGATCCCTTGAGCAGTAAGGATTATTGTTCTTTTTGAGTAGCTTCTGCACCTACATGTAGCTTTTGAGACACCAGTAAACAAAAGATGAACTCAGAAGATACACTGAAGGTACCTGTCAAGGCAGTTTGAAGTCAGTCCTTGTGTGAGAGTTCCCTGAGTCTAGGCTGGATTTCTATATGGAAATAAAATACTTAAGAAAGAACACTAGGCATATCCAGTGGTTTTCCAGTGTTTCATCCAAGTAGTTTTTCTGGGTAAAATCTTTTTTTTTTATATATATTGTTCAACACCTAGCAAGCAAATAGAAAAATTGAATGGACTCTTATTAGCTGTTACATCTCATTGCTGTATGGCACTTAAAGTTAACAGTGAAGTGGTTAGACTTGTCTGTTTACATAGTCGTGAAAGTCATATTGCATCAGTTCAAATTTGGAAGTTTATCTTTTCTGGTTAGAACAGTTCTTTAAAACCCCAAAAAGCAACAGACCTGTGTTTGCCAGACTTATTCGGCAGTGATGAGTATTGCATCTATAGAGATAAGTGACTACTTACTGGAAGTTTTTGTCTGTGCTTCTGGTGCACAGGATTCAAATTGTGGATGTTGTTGTTTAAGGTACCTAACATAAATTTCACTACCACTTTTGATACTCTGTATTTAGTGTTCTACTTGATGTCCTGATTTTAGGCAATTTCCTTCAGTGATGATATTTGTTTTTCTTTTAAGGTGGAAGGTGCTATTCTACTGGTGTCTGAATTGCTTTCCTAATATTTTCTCTGTTTTGTTTTGACATTATTTGAAAGATATGTAGAGGCACTGCTTGATGTTCCCTTCCTCTGTTTTTAATTTAGATCCAGTCAATTCTGCTTCCTTTTGTTACATATACTGCATATTGAAATAATGTTGGGGGTTTTTAGTGTGCTTAGTTGCTTTTAGTCTTCTTGCCTGCTGAATTTTGTGACCAACCATTAATTAGTTTTGCTTCTACATCTCTTGGGGTTTTGTTGTTGTTGTTGTTTTTTATGAAGCAGTACACCAGAATACTTTCTCTCTTTTTTTTTTTGTTTTTACTCTGAAATTCCTGTGTAAGTTGTATTCTCTTTGTTCCTGGGCAGTCTGTGTTCACTTACCTTTGTCCAAAGCAATGCTTCCAGAGTACTTCCCAACAGTGTTCCTTCGTACTCTGGATCTGTAATGTTCCTCCTGCCTGTCCCTCATGTTCCCTCCAGTTTTTACTGTCACTGTCCCAGTAAGGCTTGTGGTGTGCTTAGAGCATCACCACCGCTATCTACAGAATAGGGAAGTCACTGTTAACACTCAGTCCTTGTGGTGATCTAACAAGTGTATGTTTTAAGTCAAGTCCAAACCCTATTAGTTGCTTTTTTTGAACTTGGAGCTTGGCCATATACATGTCTTGGAGAGTGAGAAGGGGGCTATCTAGTTGAGCACTGATGTGCTGCTTGTCTCCCTGCTGAAGAACTAATGAGGACTGGAAAGAAAATAGTCTAAAGAAGTCAAGAACCCAAATATTTTGTGTAATGGAAGACAGGACATTGATACAGAAAGATGAAGGAAATTAAGTTATATGGAGAAAGCCAAGGAAAGATCCCAAGTGTTAATGTCGTGAAGGCAGGAAACATATACTGGGAGAGGTAGGAAAAAGACAAAGTGGAAGATTGTTTTATTTTGGAGGACTTTTGTTATTTCCTTTCGTTACCCTTCTCTTTTGACTTGTCTCAGTCCTCTTCATCATCTTAGAATGGTATGGAAGCTATTATTATTTTGTTACCCTTTTGCTCTTCCAAGAGGAATGGATAAAATAGAACTTTGAATGAATTCAGAGGCTTGCAATCTGTTGCTAGTGGCTTTGTAGGGAGTACATTAAAAGCTGCAAAGAAACAGGACACTTTGTTCTTACTGGTGTGGTTCATTTCCAAAGCAGCCGAACTGGGAGAAAGGATTGGTATTTAGGTGATGAAAGCAAACAAAGGGAAACTGAGACCAGATTTTGAGAGCTATACTCTATATAAGCACTGCCCAAAAAGAGGGAAGAGTGTGTGTGTGTGTGTATGCAGGTAAAAAAAAGTTGTTTGTTATACAGCTTGAATTTATATTTATACAGAAAGTTTCTTGTAATATAAGATGGGTTAAAAGACTGTACCACTTTCTGCATAAAAGTGTAACTTTTTTTTGCCTTGTTCGGTGATTGGATAACAAACATCAGATGTGCTTTTTTTCCCACAACCTTAGAGAAATAGTGTTCATACCGCGGTCTTTTAGTATAGGTTAAAAACTACCTGTTTCATTGAAATAGTTCTTGCCTACATTTATTGTTCTCCTCAAAGAAGGAATCCTTAGTAGTCTGTAATTTTATGATACACTTGACAGGAATACTCTGCTATTGTTGCATCACAGTAAATACATATTTGAAGAGTTAAGATCAAGATGTTCCTGAAGTGGATTTATAATACTTGCACCTTTTTCTTTCAGTATTGAGCCTCTGCTGACTCTTGGTGATTAAACAGCTCTTGTAGCCCTTTGGCAAAAGCACTTCTCTCCCGTTCCTTTTGCAACAAAATTTAAATAGCCAGAGGTGTGTTCTTTGGATATCAGAATTGGATAATAGTTCCTGCCAGTGAGGCTCAATGTGTGCAGCCTTTCTGCTTGAGTAAAAGGAACCTTCAAACGTTGGGTCTTGCAACACTGAACTGTAGTTGGAGAAACAGGAAGCAAATACTTAAGCTTTGTCCCAGATCTTCATTGCTCCTTCTGTCTGTGGCCTCTTCCTTTTTTCATCTGCTTTCTTTATTTCTGTCTTGGAAGCTGAAAGTAACTTCATGCTATTCTCTCCTAAGAGTTGAGTCACTTATCTGAGTGTCCTTTGCCAAGTAATTTCTAATGGAATCCACTATTTTCTTCTGCCTGAGATTGTTTATTGCATCGTCCGCTTGCTTTTGCCTTTCTGTCTCAATCCTCTTGATTTGTTATTCTGTCTGTTTTCTGCATTTAATTGTAGCTGTTAGAGGCATCTTCTTGAGGACTGGGTTCAAAGTACCCTGGCTCTTGGCACAGTATAGTTCCTGTATTTATCTGTAACTCCTAGTGCTTGCAAACCTTTATCTGCTGGGTGTCATGCAGGTTTGGGGAGCCCTTTTAACAGGGGCTCCAGTATACCTGGAAGAATCACAGAATGACCTGAGAGGGAAGGGACCCACAAGGATCGAGTCCAACTCCTATCCCAACATAGGACAACCCCAAAATTTAGGCC
The DNA here is from genome assembly GCA_013389865.1 of Piaya cayana. Classification (NCBI taxonomy): domain Eukaryota; kingdom Metazoa; phylum Chordata; class Aves; order Cuculiformes; family Coccyzidae; genus Piaya; species Piaya cayana. Next base: position 122,695 of record WAAB01019714.1, read on the forward strand.
GTGTGTCTGAGTGCATTGTCCAAATTCTTTTTGAGTATTGTTATAAGCACCATGACTGTTTCCCTTCACTTTCCCTTGGAAATTGCTCAGCTCTCCAATTTGTCTAGATCCCTCTACAGGACCTGTTTGCCCTCAAGAGTATCAGCAGCTCCCCCCCGTTTTGTGACAACAGTGAACTTGGTTCAGAAACCCTCAAGTCCTGCATCCAGGTCATTGATGAAGATTAATTAAAGAGTACGGGTCCTAGGATGGATCCTTCTGGAACCTGCTAGTGACTGGCTGCTAGCCCAATGTAACCCTCTTCACTGCAACCCTTTGAGCCCAACTCATCAGCCAATTGTTCACCCACTGCATTATGTGTTTATCCAGCTGGATGCCGGACATTTTGTTTAGGAGGATACTGTGACAGACAGTGTCAAAGGCCTTGCTGAAATTTAGAAAGATTACGTCAACTGGTTTTCCTTGGTCAACTAGGTAGGTAACCTTGTCACCCTTTATAAACCTGTGCTGGCTGGGGAAGACTGTGTTGTCTTTCAAGTGTTTTTTAGTAGCTTCTAGAATAATCTTCTCCATAATCTTACCAGGCACTGAAGTGAGACTAATAGGCCTGTAGTTACGGAGGTCATCCCCGCTGCCCTTGATGACTGGGACAACATTTGCCAGCTTCCAGTTTACTAATGTCCCTCTAGATTGCCAAGCACATTAAAAAAAAATACTGAGAGAGGTCTCACTATGAAAGGATGGACACTGGTTTTTGTTACAAAATGGAGCGCTTAGGACCTATGTATACTCCTCATGTATAGTGAAGAGTGGTGCCTTGATAATGAGTTTGTTCCAAGGTGTGCTGACATGTCCGACCAGATTCTGTAACTATTAAAAATAGCGTAGTCAAGCAGCTGTTAGGTACCTGTCATGACATTGTATAATTAAGGAAGATATGCTTCCTAAGGGATATTGTGCTTTGTAGTTGCCAGTCTCGGGGTAAAACTGGAAAATCATTTCCTTGGGGAGAAAAAACTGAATCTGAAGCTTCCCTGCTCTCTCTTCCCCCCCCCCCCAATCAAAAAAAAAAAAAAAACAAAACCCAAACCAAAAAAGCAATCTGATTTTATTCTCAGTAGTTAGAAACATCTGGTGGCAGGACTGAAGCAAAACTTCTTGGGAACCTCAGATGTGGAAGCTCTGTTTTCTTGTGCAAATTAGCTTTCTGAAAAGCAAATACATGACTAATGACTAGTAGAGATTCATTATATTTTCTGTTACTCTTTGTAGTTAATTTTATTAATAAACATTCGTCTTATCATACTACACTTGACAGCTGGCTTTCTGTGCCTGCCTTCGGGCAGCTGCGGCATTCTGTTGCAGTGCTCAGGTCAGCAGTGAGCGACTGTGGCTTCTGAGCCATGTGGTTTGCAAGCTTTTCAAGTGTCACTTCAGTATGAAACTGGCTGTGCTGACATGTTAAAACTGAATTTTAATTCTGGGGTGGGGTGACCCTTTGAGGCTGATCGTACTGATGATGCAAAGTTGCCTTGGGATTCCCTTGCATATCTAATGTAGACCTGTTCTTCAGAAGATCTCTTTGTTGGTCTCTGGTTTGCCTCACTGGTCTCCAAAACGCGTAGTATGTCTCCTTTATTCTCTGCAGTATGCTTGGACAGTGTGAGGTCAAGTTCTTAATAAAAACTGTAGTCTTTGCTGACATCAACATTGGGCTCAGAAGTCCCCTGAACAGAAAATAGTCATAGACAAGAGAATGTTCAGGGAAAGTACCATTTAATCTTCTCTGGTTCAACCTCTCCTTCTGCTGTTTGTTAGTCTTGCTGTTGGAGATGGACAAATGGTTGCTGGAGCCATGGTATCAATAAGATTGAATCTTGTATCCAGTAGCAGTGGGAGCAGAAGGCTCTACACCTCTGAGTGGACTGTCTTAACAGTGCACTTTGTCACTGCCTCATTTGCTTTGCAGTAGCGGAAGGGAGTGGAGGGAAATGAACAGGAGTTAGAGGCTGGGGAAGAAAATGAACTTTCTAAATGTTAGGGTAGATGATGATGTGTATGTATGTGTAGAAGCATTCAAATCTTTCATCTCTTGATTCTGTTGAATTTTCTACTACTGCAAAAACTTTGAAGAAGTTTTGGAGGTGGGAAAATTAGATTTTGCATTTTTGGTGTTGAACTTTTTGTCTGATTCTTTACAGTTTTTTTGGGTTGTTTTTTTTTTTTTTGGTTAATGTATGGAAACATTGAAGACTGTGGCTTTTCTGTTTTATATATGTTCTTCTGTTTAACTATAGGGAAGTTGGCCTTTCTCCCTCCAAGGGAATTTCCTGTGTATATGGAAAAAATACAAAACAGAAGTGAAAAATACCTTGGGTTTCCAAACCTGCTGCTTGCATTTCACTTCTCCCACTACTATTCTTGTCATAAAAACAGTCCAGGAGTTCTTCCTCTGTCCACATAGCAATGCCATCTATTTGAAGAGCTAGACGCCATCATAGCTAATATGGTAGGTAACTTGGCACACAATTATTCCAGCAACCTGTGTACCACTGGGGAAATTAAAAAAGAAGAAATTAAGTTACACTATGAAATACTTCTCTGGTGTTTATCTTCAAATTTCCAGAATGTTTTATTAGGCTTTCTGTATGCTAGTAAATGTAACATAATTTGGTGCCTGTTCCAAGAGGCTTGCAGTCATAAATAAATTCAGTATGCATTTCGTGCATTTTTTTGTTTAAAAATCTACTTAAGGCAGGGCCCCTAGAATTTTGTGCAACTCAACAGCTAAGTTTCATTTAATTTTTTTATTGTCATTAGAAATTTTAGAGTCTCTTTGCTTTCAATCTGACTGTAGAGCAAACAGTTGGTTTCTGTATTTCTTATGCCCGAGTGACAGCGTGTAGATAACAAACTGAAAAGAATTGTACAATGAAATGCTGGCGTTATGTTCTATATGCATGAATGCTGTTTTGACAGTATGTAAAGTTTCCCATAACCATATAAGATAATTTAAGCACTTTAAAATTGGCATTTGGAATTTTCTTCATTTGTTCATACTACATTTTGCATATGCTGTTGTCAAGTAGAGGATTTTTTGGCCTCCAGGTTGTTCTGTAAGAGCAGGACTAGAGAACTTGTGTTTCCTATACGCTTGTGCCTGTAGGGCGAGGACAGTTTGCAGGACAATACTGTGAGCTCCTTCATACGTGATGGGCCAAGTGTAGCTGTAGAAAGCTAAGGCATATGCTTAGTCTCTATCCAAATGGCATTGGTGAAGTGACTAGCTGTGAAACAGTATGTAATTTCTAAGTTCCGCTTGTCTTTTTCAATGACATCAGTGTTTTGGAAATGTCTGTCCAGCCCTGACTTTTCATAAAAAACTGATAGCAACTTAGTTGTCTTTAAAAATGCTTTTCTTCTTTTTAAACTTAGTTAGAACTTATTTGTGTGTTCCAAAGTTATTTCAAGGATAGCTAGAGTGTGTTACAACTTAAGCTACATTTTTTAGTACACTGGGAAACTAAAGCAATGAAGGAGTATTAGTTTTTAATAGAATACTGAGCCTGCTCTGTGGACATGTTACATGTCAATATTTTCCAGAATTCATTAGTTCCTTGGTAGAAAAAACAGCATCTCTAAAATACTGAATTCTAAGCCATAACTTCTAATAAAGGCCATCTCTCTGTTTTCCTTAGGACGAGACTTTTTTCTTCATTTATCTTGGCTCCTCCAGCATCTGCATGTTTTAACTCAGGAGTTTGATGTATCTGATTTCTGAACCTTAATGATTACATTTGTCCATGATCTTTTGTTGGAGAGCTCAGTCTGCCCTGTTTGAAGCAGCAGTGGGCAAGAATTAGGAAAGGAAATATCCCTGTTGATTAGTGTGTTCCATGTACTGCACACTTGGCAGCCCTATGTAGGCAATAATTTTTAAACCAGTCAAGATATGAGCAAGACCGCCATAGTTGCTGACTAAAATGCCTTCTTCAATTTTGTTTTTTAGTACTTCAAAACCGTTTTGACGGCTTACTTTCCCTTCCGGCCTGAATGTATTTGAAAGAATGAGACAGTGTTTTGAAAAGAAGTTGGGTTGAGAGCTCAGCAGTCAGGAGCCTTTGCAGCACTGCTTAGGCACGCTTATCATGCAGTAAAATCCTTACACAAAAGTTTGTGCCAGCACTGACTTTATTCTGGGAAACCAGTGGTGTAGCAGTCAAAGGTTCAAGACCATGAAGTTGAGTGCTGTTGGGTAAAACTTCCTTTTAAAATACTAGTTCCTTAAACACTTAGAATACATAGGTCAAGTAAAATGTTTCAAGCATTCTTGTTTTCACCTCATTAAGATGCAGGGAGAAGTTTTACCAGTAATTTGCATCTGTGTGCAGTTTAAACTTGACAAACCTGAAAAGCAAGCCTACTTGAATTAAGTATGATTCACACAATTTCCATTTTAAAAAATGGACAATAATAACTGCTTTGCATTTGTGGTCTGCGTTTCTTTTTCTTCTGAAAAATGCCCCCCAAAAGCTCTTCAGGCACAATAGGTGCATGTGTAATTACGTAAGAGAACTGTAATATTGTAATACCAGTAGAAAGGATAATGAAGTGTTAGGCCACTGACATCCCAGGCATAATCTAATCTTTTCATATGGTGGTTGATAATGTACTGTGATAAGGAGAAGTAGTGTATTTTTGGACTGTGTTTAGTTATCTTGTTCAGGGATCATTGATCTATTTACCACAACAGTTATTGAAAGTCTTACCATGTTTGATGATGGGCATTGTGGAGATTATATTTCTCTAGCAGTTTGTTTCTAAATAATTGAGTTTTGTATCTAAAGCCAGCAGTAATTGAAAGGAATTTCTAGCTTATATAATTTAAACAGAAATATACTTATTATACATACCCTATTTTCCTCTTTCAACAGTCAGGCATTTGTTAAAGGAGAATCTGAATTTCTTTCCTGTCTGGGAATGCTTTGAATTATTGCAGGGGTTGTAACCGAAATATCAGTTATTCTTTTAGAAATGTAGAAGCAATTTACCTATAAATCAATTCCACAACAACAAATTTCCAAAGCTTTTAAATCTTTTAACATTTATGTTATTATTAAAACACAGATTTGTAAACTGCAGAGGGGATATACCCTAATTGTGCTGTCTCGTTATGTGACTTTAAAGGTTTAAGAATGATTTGTTTATATAAAATGCTCCCCAGCTGGAGACCAATAGCACAACTACAGTGAAAAGGATTGATGATTGAAGAGTAGCCTCTAAATGATCGAGCTGTCCTTAGAAAGTTGAAAAAGAGCCTTCTAATTCTCCCTTGTTTTCTGTGATGGTGGCTTATTGCTGCTGTTTCTGTGTTCATTGGATGATGTGTTCATAAGCTTAATTACAAAACAATATACTTGAGATTGATTAATTCTAAGGTACTGACAGCTCATTTTGCAACTCAATTTGTGCCAGTTAAATGTTAGCGTAACCATATAATTCCTGGATGATGCTATAAGAAAACATCTGAAATCTAGGAAAACCTGTAATTTTGTAAAGCAAGTTCATGTTAGATATGGCTTTGTCAGAAAGTATCTGTATGCACGTTGTCCTCATTTTCATCTACTGAAGAGATTAATTTTACTTATGAATTTGGAAATTACTGTTTGTATGGGAACCTGTTTGTGAGCTGATAAACTATCCTCTGCCTACATACTGATGCCAATTGTAAATTGTTTTGAAAGTCTAGCATCAATGGATGAGACAGTTGCATGGAAGTAAACTTTTATAACTCTGGTGGTTTCCTTTTAATGAATATAAGGAGCTACTTCCATTTTACATTTTGAAGGATTACAGCAGTATGGAAGTTGGAGGAAGAAAGGGAATAAAAGGAGTGGATAACTGGCTGTAATATTGTGTTTCCCAAAAAAAGGATTAAAGCTGATTTGACTAAGTTGCTGGGAGAAGAAGGTGACGGAATTGTCCCCATTTCCTAAAGCTGTTGTTTAGAAATACAGAAAAATATAGTAAAGATTTTTTTAAATGGCTCTTGAAACTTTTGCTTCTATGGGCTAAGCACTATATATACTATTGCTGTTAGAGCTTACAGTTCCTAAAACAAGACCAGTAAAAGGAGTATAGGAATTTGGGCAAGAGGGTGTTATTTAAAATATAAAGTGGGTATAAAGTGAAGCTATGACGCACGAGATACCTAGCAGTGTGCTGCTACCAAAGTGGGAGGTCACATTCTCTTCTGAGTATTCCTGTTGGTTGCACTGTGGTAGCACTGGCCCACTCTGGGCTTGTGACTGTAAATTCACTTCCCTTTGTTCCTTTCATACATCTATCCAAAAAGATAGATTTTGGGTTGGGCTACTGATTTCAGTCAGTCTATGGAAAAATCTGACAAGCATTGGAGTGTAGTGTAAGGGCAGGTCATTATAGCTAGTTAGCTGTTAAGCCAGCTCGTTGTGATTTCACAGTCCAACTGTGAGTGGGAGCTGCTGGGACACAGGCACATTTGCTTACCCTGACCTAGCAGAGAGGTGGGAAAGGCATTTGAGACAGTGACAACTTAAACTGCCGGAGCAAGACTTATCAGAGTTGGTCTGCTTAAACTTTAGAGATGTTAGTGTACTTCGCTGTCATTTGGCATTAAGGTCTACCTGCATTTGAGGTGACAGTCGTATAACTATCCTAAGCTAAACTTTGACCAAGGATGTTAGTCTGCTGGTGAGATCACTTAAATATGCCCAGGACTTGTTTTTTGCAAGTCATTTTCCTTAAACAAAAGAAAACAACTGACTCAAGTTATTAAAAATTGAAAGAGTATTATGTATACACCTTTTAAACATTCTACATTACAGAATTCTTGTCTTACATATAATTCTTTCCCATGAGAGTTACGTGCTTTCTAGAATGTAAGATAAAACAAGCCTAGCTGCTTCTCCTATGCAATCTTTTTCAGCTTCTGTTGAAATTGAATTTGCAGAGGTGATCTAACAGTCTTCTGCAACCAAAACTGCTGGTTTCCCTCTGTCTACTGCTTCCCAGTGTATTAGTGATGTGATAGATTGATGGGCTGAGTTGGCTCCCTCTGAAGGTCTGAGCTCTGCAAGTGGTGCAGGGGAGGCTGATTGAGGAGCTTTGAGTAGAACAGTAAGCCCCTTAGAAACAGATTAGTATGTTTTCTTTATCTTTCTGCTGATAAGTAGTAGTCACTATAGTAATGAAGCTCCTTTGTTTACGTGGGTATGTTGTAAGCAAAAGCATGTGGAAGACTGACTAACCTACTGCTTCAACAGAGCAGTGGTTACAAGTGACCCAATGACTATCCCTGTAAACAACCTGTTATCTCTTTAAGAAGTGTTTAAAAGAAATACATATATGCAGTTACAGTTAGTGAGGTTTGGCTGGCTCTTTGAGTCTTCCTTCTTTGCAAGTTCGGTGTGGTTCTTTACCACTTCCTTGTGAAATCATTCACAATTTCTACTTCTATTATGTATTTTTGGCATTACAGTGAACAGTGGCAATTCAAAGAAAACCATGAACCTTAACTTTGTTCTTTATTCACTTTTTTTCTTAAGCTGCCTTCTGCACAGATGATGAATGCTTATCTTTCAGTTAAGGATGGAAGGTATATTTAAAGAAGAGAAATAGTTCTCTGAACATTGCAGACATTCTATCACGGAGAAAGCAAGGTTGAACAAATCCTCAGGTACTGTAGTATAGTGGAGGGTTCCTATATTGACAGGAAAGTAGTCTGAAAAGTGTCGTCTTGTGTCTAATTTGTGACTTTTGTCAAATAATCAGACAGTGGAGGCAACAGGCAGGTTTATTGAAGTTGATACGTCATGCATCTAAAATCCTTCTTTGAGCTAAATCTAATCTATAGTTATGGGCAGATGATAACTGTAAAAAACTGCTTTATTACTCAATAGCTATGTTTTTATGATATTTAGAAATCTAATTTCTTAAATCATAGCTGCTGATTTTTAGTGGCTTGCTGGTACTTTAATTACGGTTTAGTAGGGGATGTAGAATCACTTTCTTAGGAAATAAAACTCTAGTTCACTTGTGAAATATCTAGTTACAGATGGTGTGCAAGGTGAGATCCAGGGGAAATGTGCTGTGCTTGGTGAACAAGAGTAATCCGAAGAATTGTGCACCAAGCAAAATAATTGTCTTTGGAATCTGTGAATGTGGGACATTACATGTGGAAGCATGCTTCAGACTGGTTTTTTTATACTAGCAGTTTACCATTATTTTAGTAACCAATTTTGTGAACTATGCATAGTTGTTTTCCTTTTTCCTAACACTCATTCTTTTTGTTTGAGTGGATGAAGATAAAACTAATGAACCTTATATTGCACATTCCCTGTGCAGTTACAATAGCTGAGCCAAATTATATTGTGTTTTAGGGACTGAGATTCTGTTGGCATGCTGATTTTTCAAGCTGATAACTCTTTCAGTTGCTAAGGTGAGTGTGCAAATTTGCAGTTTCCACTGAACATTTGAGCCAACATTACTAGGGATTAAATAAAAAAAAGAAATAATAACATGTGAACATAAAGGAATCTTAATAAATGGAGTAATTTTTGGTGTTTCTCACATTCTGCCATTTTAATGGCATGCTTTAAGTTGATAATACCTAAGTTCTTAGGTATACTTGAGGTCTTTGGGCTACTATAGTGTATTGAAGCATATACCTAGAGCAAAAAGCAGGGAAAGTACATCTCCAGGTATGTTTAGGCACTTTTGTGTTCTTAAATAAGCTGTCATTACTGACTTTCTTGCCTGACGTAGTGTGGCGGAGTTATGCAGGTTCTGTCTTGACTAAAATTATGTCTCTTTTGAACTAGAACTTTGATTTTTAGAATCATGTGCAAGTATAGTGATTTACTGGATGAAATTTCTTTCCAAATGTAGGCAGAACAGTATAAAGAAGTGAATTTGGTTACTTCTGTAAGTTGTTTAAAAATGAGCCTATTTACCAATATGTTGCAAACTGTATCTAAAATGCTGTTGTGTTTTTGTGTTTTTATGGGTATTGGAATAGAGAGTACAATAATGAAAGCAATGTAGGAGGATGAAAGAGGTTCAGAAAAGGGAGAGGGAGTTTCTAATTGAACTGGTGACTTCCAGTGAGAGGGCGTGACTAAATAAGGCAGAGCTTTTTTGATTGTATTTATGTCAGCATTATTTGATATAATGCCAAAAGAGTATATAGTGCTGTACAGTAGAAGACACATTTCAAATGCATAACATGTTCCCTGTGCTGGAGGATTTAAATTCTGTAAGTATAGGCCAAAACAGTACAGGATCATGCAGTACAAAGATGTCATAGTGCATGGTTGGTGGCATTCACTCTGGAGCAGGTGGGTCTTTTTTTTCTTTCTTTCTTGAAGATAGGGAATGTTTTGTGTATTGATCAAAAACTTACTGATTTCAGGGGCTGCTGTGCTTCTTCCAAAGAGACGCAGTGCATTTGGACCACCCATTGTTTGCTCTTTATGGGGAGAAAAGGACTTTAGGAATAGGAGAAGTGCTAGTATTGTTCGTGTCTGTTAGACAATCTCAATTGGCGATCTTTAATTAATTTTATCTCCTTTTGTGGGGTGGCTAAGAAAGAGGGTGTATTGGGTCAGTACTATTTCAAAGCAGATTGTCTGAGGTTGTCTTTTTGTACATTGTGTGGATGTGAAAACTAAAACAGGTTAGCTTCTAGTTCAACTCCTAATTTTCAGGACAAACTCCTTATAGCAGTATTTATTACAGTAGACATCTAGTGAGAGTCAAGACCTAAGTGCTGCTGGCAGGCAAAAGTGAGAGTGAGTTGATGACTGCATGTGACTCTGTAAGTGCATGTGTTCGTCCTGACTGATGAACCAGCCTGCATCGTCATGGGTGATCTGGAAAACTGTTATTTTGCTGACTCCGTCAGATCTAGAGGATCATGCTTACGAACACAGTTGTACCTGGAGGGAGCAACAGAAGAAATGGGTGTCGTTTATGCAGCAGTTTCCTTACCTCAGGTATATGATATTATAGAAAGAATAACGGGCTTCGAAATGTGTTATTTATCTGTATCTGTTGTTTAGATAAATCTAAGTATGTTCATAGTAAAAAGAAAAAAAAAACCAAAACAAAAAGACCCCACCACCTTTAAGGAATGTGTATCACTGAAAAGTAGTGGGTTTACATAATCTTCAATGTCTTTTGCACTTTTCATAGAACTGAGTAATGGCCACAGAGGTATTTTTATTGACGAAGTAGCACATCAGCAACTGTGGTTCTGCTAAGTGAAAGGAAATAGTACAAGATCATAAAATATTTAGGGTATGAGTAGTTTAAGGATTTAAATTTTTTTTTTCTAAGGTGCTGTGCAGATAAAGGCACTGTAAGGACACTTAGTGTAGACTATGTAGCTCTAACTTAGAATGATAAAGATCAGTGGAGGTAAAAGTAAAAACATGGGCAGGACTTGGAGGTGGGTAGCCTGAGAAAAGTAAATCTGCTCTGAACCTTGTGAAGAATTAAGGTTGTGTAGAATTGTAGGCTGTGGAGTATAGAGTGGCTGAGAGATTTATTTCAGCTGTCCTTGCTTTGACTGTATAGGTTTTCTTATTTTATTTTTTTCCTTCTAGTTTGTGTTTCCAGTGTGATGTTTGTTTAGTGCTGGAGATTATTTGTAGTATGACAGTTTCTGTTTCCCTTAAAGATCAGACCTGTGGATATTGAACCCATTTTTGTCCTTCAGAAGGTCTTTGTTTTAGCCATTTGTATGGTTCATTTATTCAATATCCCCATCCACAGGAAAGGTAAAAATGAAATGTTCTATTTGAGAATAAATAATATTAATTGTTTGTGTCTGCTTCCATCATAATTGAATTCATATATCCAATTATAAGTCTTTTGCATTGATCTCTTAAATTGTGTTGTTAGGTTATTGTTGATTTTTTTGTTTGTTTTTATCATGTTAAACCTGTAAAACATCACTTTTCTTGGTCTGTGTATTTTTATCATTGGCAAGTCAGAGAGCTCTGTATTCAGCTTTATTTGAAAATAGAGGATATCGGTGTGGGGTAAGGTGTGCTTATAGAAGTCAAATGCATCAGTTCTCTCCAACAGCAAACAAATATTAAGTGATGTAAATCAACAGCTATGCTTAATATAGACCAATTGAAGCGTGGTCTTTTTAATATGACAACTCATACAGAATCATAAATGGACTTTTTTTTAATATATAGGAGTTCTCTTTGTGTATGTGAAACGACCAGATAATGTTTCCTAGTGATAGATAATCTTTTCCATTGGGAATTGTGTTCTGAAATGTTTAGAAGAGAATATAGTTGTGTAGGTGAATGCACAGAAATATTTTCATTATTCACATCTCATCCTCACATAAAGCTGTGTGCTGAAAAATATACTTATCTTAGGAGAATATTTCTGTTTTAAAATGTGCGTCTGCTGCTTTGCTTTTACTGTTGGTATAACATGTTATTCTAAATGTAAAAATCTGCAAAGCACAGAACACTTGTTGGTGTGGAGTCGCTGAGTCTTACCATGTAGATTGCTGCCTACTACATACCCCGTATTAAATGTTTTTAATAAATGGGGTTTTACGGGATGGCTCTTGAGAAGTGTTCAGTGTGTCTTGTACTTAAATACTGTTGTATATATGTTTGCCTTGATAATTCTAAGCATGTTTAAAGTCTGTGGGTATGAATTTTCCACAGTGTTTCTTCAGTTACTCACTAATTTGTCTGTGGTAAGCTAATTGAAGCTGGAAATGGGCAAAGAATAAAGAGGATTAGAGGGGAGAAAATAGAGTCCCAGCATGCTACTCGAGGCCATCTCTTTTCAGCTTTTCTCAGCTGATGTCTCTGTTAATGGATGAAAGGGAATACTTAAACATAAAACCTCAGATTTTAAATGTAAAACTAGAAAACCTAGTATCTAGTTTTCCTGGATCTTGGGTAACCTCTGTAGGCTATATAAACTTAGTGACCTCACGTAACCTGTAGTACACCACGTTTAATAGGTTTGTGATAAGTGATCACATAGCAACTTGAAATAAATTATTTGGAAAGTAGTTTTGTTTCTTATTTTAGAAGCAATAGGCCCTGTTACAATGAGAATTGTCTTTTGCTAAAGGCTTCCTATCACTCCAGATATGTAGCAGTTGTTTTAAAGCTGAGGGAGAATGGTAAAAAGTACCTGTAAATGACTTCCTTTTTTAAAAAGCCTTTGTCTCACTATTGGACCCCAAACTCTTCACATGCTTTCATAGCTATGTAACAGGTCTAAGGGGAGGTTGCATCTGACTGCTGACTGATTTTAGAACTGGGATTAAGCAAAGCACAGAGGCTTCTTTTGCTACACTCCTAACTACAATGTACCTATAGTGTTAGAAATGGCAATATTTATTCCTCCCCAGTCCTGTAAGAATGTGGTTTTTTTGAACACCAGCTCTTTGGTATAATTTAGAATGTTGGAACTTAGCTTCAACCTCTCATCAGACTTCATTGTCACATCATGTTCTTGGAGAGCAGGGACTGGAATTCATGTTCTTTCTTTCTGGATTGCATAGTGTATTCTGAAACTCCTCTAGAGATTGTATAAAACTATGAAATTCTCCTTATTAGACTCTTCCCGCTTCAGGCATTGTTTCCCTCAGACCTCCTCTGAGGCAGTAAAAACTTTCTGTAGGCAACTCTGTTCTGTAGCTTTATTTAAGACAAGTGAGACTTAATCAGTCTCTGGTTCTTACATTGCCCAGCATTTGTAATTGGTGTATCTTATTTCTGACAATGTTGAGAGATTTGTGCTTCAGGGGGAGGAACTGGAACAATTGCACAAAACGCTGATCCCATAACTTCCTTCCAGGAAAATTTCCTTCTGAGTAGTTGTCTGGGGATCGTTTCCAGAATCCATACTGAGATATTACAGTTATCTCTTGTAGCTTATTAAGGAGTTCCTCTTATGTGTTTTACAGCAACTACTATATGTGCCGTCATACATCTGGACTAATGAAGAACTGATTTTGTTGTTAAGGAAAAATATTAGGCCTTTGTTAGAGCAGTCAAAACACCAGCAACTGCATAGGTCCAGTTGGAAATGATTTGGCTGTCAAACCTAGAATGGACAGGTGCTTTGTGTCTTTTCAAATTTTTCATTGTACTGGATCTGGCAGGGATAGAGTTAATTTTCTTAACAGCTGGTGTATTGCTGTGTTCATTGTAACCAAAACAGCCTTGATAACACACTGATGTTTTAGTTCTTGCTGAACAGGGTTTGCACAGCGTCAAGGCCTTCTTGGTTTCTCACTCTGTCCCACGTCAGTGTCCCCACAGAGAACAGAACAGGGGGTGCACAAGACATGGGGAGGAGACACAACCAGACAGATGACCCAAACTAATGACATGTCATGCTTAGCTATAAAATGGAGAGGAGGGGGTTTTAAAGAAGTCTACCTGCTTTTGCTTCAGAACTGGCAGTCTACCTTTGGGCAGTGGTGACCTGGTTCTTTTTTTTTTTTAATCTCTCCGTCCACTTTTCCTTTGTTAAACAATTTTTGTCTTGACCTGGAAGTTTTCTTTCTTTTGACTCATGCTTTTCTCCCAGTTCCATGGCAGTGGGGGAGGAAGTGGCTGTGTGATGCTTAGCAGCCTGCTGGGCTTAGCTCCCAAAACCCATGATGATCTCTTTATGCTTTTGTAAGCCAAAAATAAAGTAAGAGTTATAAACACATGGATATCTGTGATAATATGTTTTTGGATTCTTCAATGAGAGGCAGGTATTTTGCTATTATTTTCAATGTTGACGTTTTTAAGACACCATGAAAACTTATGTCACAAAAGACAGAGAACAGTTAATTATAGTGCATTTTTACTAGTCTTTGTATATTCTGGAGTTAAAACTGAATGTTTTGCCTTGCCACAGGCTTTTCTGTGCCTAATCTCTCATAGTGTTCGTCTCAGAACCATTCTTCTTAGTAGTTCTTATTTGCCACTCATGTCTTCTCAGCCTTTACTCTTTCTACAGCTCCCCCCATGCTGGCCTCTCCAAGATGCTGTCTTTCTGCTCAGCTGTTAATCCTGCTGTATTCAAATCTGACAGCTCCCTTCTGCCTTTTGCTTCCCTCGAGAGCATTATTTACAGAAAGGTCTGTGCTATTCCCTCCTATATGCCAAAACTTGTGTCAATCCATAGACCAAGAGAAGATAGAATTCTTAAGGCAAACTGCTGAAATTTGTCTCTATTTGAATGTTCTGGAAGTATTTTCTTTTAAGGCGTCTTTGCTTTGTAAATAAAGGTAGATAGACTTTCTCGGGAACTGTAAAAAACAATGCTCCTGGCTGGGGGCCAACACTCAAAAAAAAGTTGGAAGTTCGTATTTCCAGGCAGGAGAGTGCTAGTGCGGTTCAGTGACCACAGCTTTTCAGAGTCGAGGATGGGACAGTGAGTGTTTTTTACACTATATAAAAATTGTATTTATTTTTTACACATACTACATATAAAATAAATTTATAAAAATGTTGTTCTTGCAAATGAAAAAACTGCCTTGGTTAATTTTATTTGGTTTTCCATCCGAAGTTGACTTGACACATAGAACCATTTAAAAAAAAATCAGTCAAAACAGTTAACTATCACTTAAAAGTAAAACTGTGTAATAGAAAGAGTTCAGTACTTTTCATAGAGGCTTATAATAACTAATAGATTTTTAACTGTCTTTGTGCTCCTTAGTAGATGCCAGAAATGGTGGAAATCCATGCTCCTGCTGTCACTGAAAATTGTAGAATGGTACAAATTATATCTGAGCTAGGAATTCCAAATAGGATTTCTTTCTGATATTTTCTGAAAACGTTTGAAACTTACCCTGTGTGTTGTATCATGTTTCTTCCTAAGCTGAGAGTAAAAAATTTGAACAGAACTAGTTAGTGTACTTACAAGGTTATTGTTAGTGCATTTGTTCATTTCCATAGTTACTTGAGGAGTGTAAAGATGTAAAAAGAGAGTACATTCTCTTCCCATTCTTCAATAGGGAAAGGAAGTTTGAATGGAAGTTTGAATGGCAAACTAGGACTTGCTGAATGAAAAGGATGGACTTGAAAAGAAGAGTGATACAGGGACATTACATAGAGGAAAGTTGTTCCTACAGTGCAAAAATCAAGTGAGATTACTGTCTGGTGAAAACAATTTATACAAAGCATCTGACAACAAATAAAAACATAGAATGCAAACTAGTGTTTGAAGAAAATGTAGGACTGGGAAGAGAATTGTTAGAACAAGTATAGTTTGCTGCAACAAGTGGTTATGGTATGACCAATGCTTCTACTCCTGTTTGCAGTGCAGTGTATTAGGGGAGTAGTAATAAAATACAGTTGGCACTGAATTAGTGTGGTGAATTGAAATGAAAAGTTGATTGTACATTCAGAATTTCAGTACAGTATACCTGAAACTGTGCTTATTCTTGAATAGTAAAATAAAAGGAACAGGAAGGGAACTTGGTGAATAGTCAGGTACAATGATATGTAACTAGGTACATAACCACCAGGCATGTGGATGACGTTATCAAGGAAAAAGTAACTGAATTTAGAGTTGGTAAAAAATTGGATTTAAAATAAATATAAGTATGTAATTGCTTCCTATTCTGCCTCTTCCTGTAATGTAAATTGAAGGAATAATAAAAGGCCTACCAGATTTAGTTTGTCATCTCTTCATAAGATTCATATTGCTAGGAGTAACATTTGTATGTGTTTTTGTAAATAATTGTAATGACAGGGTTGACTTTATTTTGGATGGAGGAGGCTAGGGAAAGCTGACATGTGATTTATACAGATACTACACTGAGCATCAGATGATCAGAGTTCAATTCTGATTCTCTCAGTGGGCTTTCAAGGAAACCCTGTACATCTTCAGAATGACTTGGTACTTCAGCTCTGCCTCTGAAAAATGAGAGTTTCAGGATTTGACTAAAGAGGACGATGGGGGTTTATTTCTTAAAGTAATTGCAAATGTTTTATGTAGAAACCTTGTTAACAAAGCTCTTCTTGGGCAGCAATAAGCGTACGTGCAAGGGGAATAAGTCTGCTGCGCTCAGACTGCAAGGGTAGGTGTTGCCGTAGAGGAGTGTAATATTTTGTCTGGGAGGTTTTTTGTGTTAATGCAATTTCTGATGTTACAGCGTCTTCATCTTGGTTTGGATCTATTGGCCGCGGTACAAGCAAGTGGTGTGCATAATGCCTCCTTTGCTCCAATTAATTTGTACCTCTTAATTTTTTTTCCTCCCTTGCACCTCTTAATTTCTTTTCATGGCGAATTAAAATGTGCAGAGGAACTAAAACAAAGACTAGTTCTGTTCAGTCAGGCAGCTAATCTATAGGCATGTTGTTTGTCTGTAGAGTATTGCTTAAACATAATCTGTTGTCTAGTCAGTGAGTCACAGACAGGTGAATCCTCTGTCAGATAAAATGATCCTGGGTCTTTGGGGGAGAGCATTAACTGTGCCAATAGTACTGGAGGGTGGGCAGATAGTACTGGAGGGTGGGATACGCACACCTACTTATGCTATTATCCAGGGAAGATCAGAGGCACAGGGCATGCTTGGGAGGTGAAGCTAGACAGATCCTGGAAAGATAAGTGGGAGAAGCAGAAGGGCTTTCCTGCTGCCAAACTTCAGAGTTCTTTGATTTTTCTAGTCACCTTTCTGTGTTAGAAATGCAATAATATAATGATATATACCACAGGGAAAAATACGAATGAAGCATATGTGATAGATTTCAAAATTTAAAATAGTTAAAACCAAGTATTGCAGTAAGACTTTTAGTTTCATTGTTTAATTTAAAGCTAAAATAAAGCCAAAAACGTGAACAGTATACTAACAACAACAAAGTAAAACATGGAAGGAACTTATGTCTGGTCTCAAAAATTAATTCTAGCTTCATTGTTTAAATTGAAGACAATAATTTGGCTTAATCTTCTTTATTCAGTTCCTCTGTGTAGAGTGGTATTCCAGTGCTGTAGAA
The DNA here is from genome assembly GCA_013389865.1 of Piaya cayana. Classification (NCBI taxonomy): domain Eukaryota; kingdom Metazoa; phylum Chordata; class Aves; order Cuculiformes; family Coccyzidae; genus Piaya; species Piaya cayana. Next base: position 139,725 of record WAAB01019714.1, read on the forward strand.
GACAGATTTCTCACTTCTTGAAAAATCACTTCAAAACTTAATGAATTTCTTGTCTCTGTGCTACTCTGTTCAGCTATATAAATGGCATTAGCTATGTATTTTTATTTTGTACATTTGTAGAATTGTTTAAGGGAAATCAGAATGTATCAAATCATTCCACCACCAGTTGCTCTAGAGGTCAGAAGAAATCTGCTGCACAAGCAGGGGAATTTCTTATCACATTAAATCATCAAGTTCTTATTGTCCTAAGGAGCCTCTAACACTGTTGTAGGGGCAGTGGTAGAGGGAGGGCTTTTTCATTATCCAGTAAGCACAGGGGCAAAGATGTACCCACTTCTCGGAATGTGGCATGTCATGAACACTGGCAGAAGCACAGTCTCTTATGCCTTAGTTTATTTTTAGAGAGAAAGGTGTTAATCTAAGCCTGCCAGATGTGTCTTAAAGCTGGTAAGTGCTTTTTTTCCTCCCCCATGGTCCTCATTTTTTACTAGGTTGTGGTTGTACTACTTTACCAGCTTAAGCAGATGTATACTGTAGATGTACATTGATGGGTTCAACTGTCCTTTTTCCAGGTCTTTTACCTGACCATTTTGTTTAATCTGAGGATGTTTTTCGTGATGGAGGTGTTTCTGGCCTGTGCATATTCAATATCTTATTTACATAAAGGCTTTTGGAACATCTTTGCTAGTGTAAGGAGTATACTCTCTTATTAAGTCAAACATTAAATGTATAGCCAGGATACTTCTGAATCATGCTTGGCTACATTCTGCAGGAGAGGTTTTTCTTATAATTCTGTACTGGCTGGTAAGAAATACGTTGTCATCTATTTTGTATTAAAAAAATGATGTATTAAATGGAGGGAGGGATGGGGTGCTGATATGGACCCTCCACCTGCCAACCAGGGGCCTGCCGGGGATGCCATGGTGTGACTGAAGTCCTGTGATGATGAGTGGGGGGTTCCTGAGGTAGTAGGTGTCAGGGAGGAAACTTCTCTAAAACACCTTATAAGTAATAAAGGGTCCACTAAGAAGGCAATGTGACCAGCAGTCCAGATGAAGTGCCTCTATACAAACCTATGATGCTTGGGCAACAAGCAGGAGAAGCTGGAAGCTACCTTTCTACTAGAAAGCTATGATCTAGTTGTCATCACAGAACCTTGGTGGGATGAATCCCATGACTGGAGTGTGGCTATCGAAGGCTACAGGCTGTTCAGTTGGGACAGGCTGGGAAAGAGGTTAGAGGCTTTGTCCTCTTACCTCAGGAAAGGGATAGAATGTGAAGAGCTGTCATTGAAGAGTAGCCATGAACAGGTTGAAAGCTTGTGGGTCAGAATAAAAGACGGAGGAACCAATCGGAACCTTGTTTGGTCTTACTACAGGCCATCTGATTAAGGAGAGCCAGCTGAAGAAGCCTTCTTCCAGCTACAGGAAGCTTCATGCTTCCAAGCTCTCATCCTACTTGGGGACTTCAACCACCCTGACGTATACTGGAAAAGTAGCACAGCAAGCTGTAGGCAGTCCAGGAGAATCCTGAAGTGCTTTGAAGATAACTTCTTAGTCCCGCTGATAGAGACCCCCACCTGAGGGAATGCAATACTGGATCTGATAGTCACTAATACAAGTGAACTCATCAGTGGTGTTACAATTGGAGGCAGCCTGGGCTGTAGTGATCGACACTGGTGGAGCTCAAGGTCCTGAGGGATATGGGGTGAGAGAGGAGTATAGTCAGGACCCTAAATTTCAGGAAAACAGCCTAACAGCTCTTCAAAGAGTTAGTCAGTAGGACCACCTGGGATATGGTCCTCAAGGACAAGGGAGCAGAATAGAGCTGACACATATTTAAGGATGCTTTTCATGAGGCCCGAGAGTGCATGTTCCCCATGCATCAGGCAGAAAAGGGAAGAGACTAGCATGGCTGAGTCAAGACCTGCTGGTCAAACTGAAGAAGAGGAGGGAACTGCACAGACAATGCAAGCAGGGACAGAGAGCCTGAGAAGAATATAGAGACACTGCCTGGTTGTGTAGGGATGGGACCAGGAAGGTCAAGGCACAACTGGAGTTGAACTTGGCAAGGGAAGTGAACACCAACAAGAAGAGCTTGTGCAGGTACATCAATCAGAAGAGGAAGATTAAAGAGAACATACACCCCCACTGAAGGCTGAAAATGGTGACCTCATATCAAAAGATGAGGAGAAGGTTGAGGTACTTAATTTTTTGCTTCAGTATTCACTGATAACCACTCAACCCTCACCACTCCTGGGTCATAGAATAACAAGATGGTGACTGGGGTGTAAACCCCCCTCCCACAGCAGAGAATTCATGACCACCTAAGGAACCTGGCATGTAAGTCCATGGGACCTGATGAGATGCATCCGAGAGTCCTGAGAGAATTGGCCGATGTGGTTGCCAAGCCACTCCATGATACTTGAGAAGCCATGGCAGTCAGGAGAAGTCCTTGGTGACTAGAAGGGCAACATTGTGCCATTTTTGAAAAGGGTAGAAAAGACAGCCCTGGAACCTGTCAACCTCACTTCTGTGCCTGAGAAGATCATGGAACAGATCCTCCTAGAACCTGTGCTAAAGCACATGGAGGACACAGAGGTGATTAATGGCAACCAGCATGGTTTCACCAAAGGCAAGTACTGTATGACAAACTTGGTGGCTTTCGGTGGTGGGGTAACCACATCAGTGGACACAGGAAAAACAACAGATTTGATCTGTCTGGACTTCTGTAAAGCTTTTGACGTGGTCTCCCCCAACATCCTTCTCTCTAAATCGGAGAGATAGGGATTTGATGAGTGGACTGTTTGGTGGATAACAAAGTAGTTGGAGGATCGCATTCAGAGAGTAGTGGTCAATGGCTCAAAGTGCAGCTGGAGATCTGCAACAAGTGGTGTCTCTCAGGGGTCTGTACTGGGACCAGTGCTATTTAGTTTCTTCAGTGTTATAGACAGCGAGGTCAAGTACACCCTCAGCAAGTTTGCAGATGATACACAGCTGAGTGGTGTAGTTGTCACACCAGAGAGAAGGATGTCATCCAGGGGAACTTGGACAGGCTGGACGAGTCGGCCTGTATGAACCTCACAAGATTCAGCAAGGCCAAATACAAGGTCCATCAGCTGGGTCAGGGCAATCCTTGATTTCAGTACAGACTGGGAGATGATGTGATTGAGGGTGGTCTTGTAGAGAAGGACTTGGGGGTGCTGGTTGATAAGAAGCTCAACATGAGTCAGGAATTTGTGCTCGCAGCCCAGAAGGCTGACTCTTATCTTGTGCTGCATCAAAAGAAGTTTGGCCAGCAGGTTGAGGGAAGTGATTCTGCCTGTCTGTTCTTTTGTGAGACCTCATTATGAATACTGTGTCCAGCTCTGGAATCCTCAACATAAGAAGGCTATGGAACTGTTGGAACGGGTGCAGAGGAGGGCTACAAAGATGATCAGAGTGCTGGAGCACTTCCCATATGAGGAAAGGCTGAGTGAGTTGGGCTTGTTCAGCCTGGAGAAGAGAAGGCTCTGATGAGATCTGATAGCAACCTTCCAGTACCTGAAGGGACTACAAGAAACCTGGGGAGTGACCGTTTACAAAAGCTTGTAGTGTGGTAGGATGAGGGACAATGGGTATAAACTGGACAGGGGCAGACTTAGTCTAGGCATAAAGAGGAATTTCTTCACTGTGAGGGTGGTGAGGCACTGGAGCAGGTTGCCCAGGGAAGCTGTGGATGTCCCCTCCCTGGAGGTGTTCAGGGTCAGGTTGGATGGGGCCTTGGTCTGTGCTGTCTAGTGGGACGTGTCCCTGCCAGTGGCAGGGGGATTGGAACTGGATTATCTTTAAGGTCCCTTCCAACGCAAACTATTCTACAATTCTATAAATGTTCAAGGAAAATAAACTTTCTGGGATTTTGTCATATTGGGAAACATTCACTGTGATTTGTCATCTCAGAGTAACTGCTTTTTATTGGCACTTCTGGTCAATGCTACAGCAAAAATCTCCTGCTTATTTATGTACTTGTTATATCAGAACTTTTAAATATCTGAACTCTTCTTCAGATTGAAAGTAGGCAAAGAAAGTTTACTGTTCCAGATTAACAAACCCTCTGCTACCATGGGAAAAACTGTTGCGAGAAAGTGGTTGATATTTTAAAAGTAATCTACCTAGGAAATTCTAAAGAAAAGACACCCAATTCCAATACATTTTCAAAAATTGTAAAACTGGCGTAAGTATTTCACTGTAAAAATTATGTCTAAACATTTATTTTAATTTGGCAACTTATTCTTTTCAGGAAATTTGGAGAGCGACCCCAACCGAAACGGCTCACCAGGTAAGCATTAAAAAAATTCTGGTTTTAACAGTTTTCTGAAGTTACTTTTTTCATTCTTAGGAGGGTTTCTAAGTTAATAAATAGCAGCTTGCTAATTTTAGGATTTTAAATACCAAGGCTTTTCAATTACTGTCTGCAATCAGCAGCCAGAAGTAAAACTGAACAGTAAATAGCTTTTTAATAGGGTACTCAAAATGCTGTTTAGAAATTATATTGATGTCCTATATCAGTTATTCAGATTATTCAGTAGGATGTGAATATGCTTAGTTTTAAATCACCAGGAATGAGCTAAATTTAGTTTCTTGGGTGAAAGTGACTTGTGAGGTCATTTAAAATAACACTTCTTATTGCCAAAATTCAGCTATTATGCTACTGCTGTCATGCAGCAGGTAAGAGCAAAAGTAACAGTGCTGTCAAGGAGCGATCTTAACAAATCTTTTGTGAAGCCTGAACAGTTAGGTGGCATCAAATAATACCATCAAGTAAATCCAGTCAAAAAAATGTTTAGTGTGACTGGAGTTCTGTGTCTGAGTTGCTCCTGCTCTGCCTGGGAAGTGTTTACATTAGCTGCTGTTAAGTAGTCACCAGTTTTTCAAATTGTTGCTGCACAGAATGCAAATATTTATTATTCTTTGCTAATCTTAAGTAGCTACTGAGTTTAATATCCACAAGGTAATTGAAGTACAAAAGAAGCGCAGGGTTTTTTACAGTTTTGTGTCTTAGTACTGCTGTATAAAGACGTGGAAACCCATGGTCACACTGGCCTGCTTCTGTTTTGGATGAGGTTATGTTTTATGTAAAGCACGGTGGGAGGAGCATTTACATTCTGGGGGTGGGCTGTCTGTCTCATTGAATTTCTGGATAAGCTTAATTTCATTGTGAAAATCTATACAGACTTATAGGCAATTAACCAAACATTGCTATTTCCTGTTGGCCCACCTATTTTCGGGGATATTTAAAGATACAAACTTCTAAGTCATGAGCTTTTTTCCATCTGGAGCAATAACACCTGTTAGTATCACACTGAAGTTGCTGATTAAATTTATCTTCCGTGGTTTAAAAAGAACCACAGAAATAGATTGTCTTCTGTGATTTAAAAAGAACAAAAAATAATGACTATTCAGTGTAATGTCCTTTACCTCAGTTGCCTATTAAAGTGTAGTGACTCAAGATTTTATGTGCAGGATTTGAGTTACTAGATGTGCCAAGTACTCTTTCCTGTGAGTAAAGGTAGGCACCTGGATACTGCTAGCCATTCTTCAAAGCAGTAGCTTGTAAACCTTTTATATGCTCATAAAGGGTGCAAACAAGCAACTGAACTTTTTTCCTCTGGAGAGAAAAATACTGAAACAGAAAAACAATCACACAAATTTTTAAGACTAATTTATTTATGTAATGCTAAAAAGTGTATTTATAAGTGCTCAAAGGGATTTAGTTTAATTATTGGAAAAGTACTCTGCTGTTTTTTGTAAAGGCAGTCTTGTTTATGTAATGAACTGTTCATTATCATGCAAGCTCCAGCAGAACAACACTACTTAGTTCAGACTGTGCTGGTTGGTTTTAGGTGTAAACCATGGTAGTATTACCTTCGTAGAGTTTCAAGATTTGATAATAAAAATGTTGTGTGAGAATTGCAGTTTTTTTTTTAGTTTATCAGTGGGAAGGCCTGGAGAAGAACGTTGCTGGTTCTTTTGGGAGCTTGGATTGTCCAAGTACGCTGTAGCAACAGAGCAGTGGGAAAGGCAGAATTTCTTCCTCCTACAGTGCTAAATAAACATTAGATAGCACCTAACTTTTTTGTGGGTGGGTTGTTGGTTTTGGATATTCTTCTAATGGTAGTCCAGTTGAAAGTTTTTAATATAACAAATGTTCTTAGTTTAGTATGACAGTACTCTAATAGAGTATTTCAAATTGGCAGATAAAATGTTTTTAAACACTAATGCAGCTAATATATATCATAATGAAACGTGTAATAATTTCCCAGAGAATTATGTTCTGTGGTTTAAAATACATTCTTAAACAAGGGTTGTAAATTAACTGTCTGAGTCTGTATGCTTTGAGACTGTTCTTCCATCTGTTCTTTCATGGATAAGTACCAGTTTTACTAATGTCAAATGTAATTAGATCAAGTTAGTCCAAATTTAAAACAGTAATTCGAGTCTTTTGTCTGTTATATCCTGCTATTTGCACAGAAAATCTAGCCCATTGATCACTGTCTTATGCAAGCATGACAAATGGAAGTGTTTAAAAAACATCGTTAGTAAAGCTGGATTTTTGTTGTTCAACACCCCTTACCCTCGACTACTTGCTTTTCTTTATGAAACTATATGTAAAGATTTCTTTTTGAGAAGAGCTTTTGTCTTCCATCCTTTTTCACTGGAAATGTTTTCTTGAGAAGCCAGGACATTTGTTTGCTTTTGTTTTCTAGATCTGTCCAAGGAGAACCCAAATGAGTGCAGTACAGACACGGACACAACACAGACTTCTTATAGAATTCCTGTTAAATTCATAATTTTTTTTTTCTGGGTGAGGATTCAACCTGCAGACTCCTCCAGGAACTTAAAAGTGTTCCTGTCAGCTCTCCAACACAGCTAAACCCTTGGGTGTTGAATTTGGTGTGTTGCTTAATGAATGGTTAGATTATTACAGAGAGGAATGATAGGATGCATTGTGCTTTTAGTTCTCAAGGAATTGCTGCTGGTGTGTTTGAGGCAATTATAGCTTTTATGTGATGTCTGTCATTACAGTGATGACAAGTGATAGAAAATCTAATTTTTTTTTCTTTACCTGGTTGTATGCAGCAAACAGGTGTTTTCTCTGGAAAGTTAGATGAAACAATAAGCTGAAGAATTTAATCTTTTCGTAGCATCTTTACAACCAAAAGAAAATTTTAGGCAAACATTGCATTGTTTTAGTTAATACCTAAAACAAAATTTCAGAACAATTTGAAAGTCATACAAATTGTCAGACAATACTGAATTAAAGTGTTCTAATCAAATATTTATGACATGGTACTTTATAAAATCTGGCTTTGAACATGGTGTGGTGATTGACATTGATACAATTTTACATCACAGGCATCTTTTATTCTGGAAACTGTAGTAGTAATAGTAAATGACCACAGAGACCTGCTGCTGGCTGCAAGTAAGATAGTTGCTTCTTTTTGCTGCATAATTGTCCTAAAAATCAAACCGAACTAATCTTGACTCTATTAAAGTTGCCTTTTTCAGATTTCAGATGGAGGGGGAAAAGGATTGTCCTAAAGCTCTTTGAATTATTACCATTATAAACAAAACTAAAAGCACTTTGAAAGCTTGTTTTGTCTTTTAATTTTTAGGGAAGCAATGCGAAATTACCTAAAGGAACGAGGTGATCAAACAGTGCTAATACTCCATGCAAAAGTTGCGCAGAAATCCTACGGAAATGAAAAGAGGTAAGTCTGTTCTTTCCTGACTTCCCTCTACAGCTTCCCCCTAGGGAAACTATAGTCTGTAGTCTAGTGCGTAGGACATTTAGAGTTCCTCAGTTTGTACTAAAAATAATAAAATATATACTCTTGTAAGTAGTCTTGTCACAAAAGCTGCAAACCTGTGGGATTCAGTGTAGTCATGCCAATTTCTACCAGCTGGTTCTCTTATCTGTGGGTGAAGTTTTTCCTTCATTGATCTAAAATGGCTCTAATTTTAAACCTTCCATTTTAAGTCTGGAGTAAACAAGGTGGCTAATGGTGGTTATTTGTAAAGGAGTGTTTTCCTGAGTAAATTCAACTTTATATGAAAGGGAAATTGCTAGCCTCAGTAAGATACTTTTCTGAATGAGATCTCTCATAGCTTTAAAGAGAATGACAAGTCAGTCATAATCATATTTACAGTAAACATTCTCTCCTAAAAAAATCATAATGCATTTTATAATAGTAGGTGGTTTAATAAGGGATGGAATTTACAGGTATGTGTGAGGGTAATTGTTTTTTAAGCAGAGGTGAACTTCTTGCAATCTTCCCTGTGTGATGTTTTTATTGCTTGATTTGTAGAAGCAGAGAGGGTCATCCTTCACATGCAGATTTCTAGGCCCCTTCATAGAATCGTAGAATAGTTTGGGTTGGAAGGGAACTTAGAGGTCATTCAGTTCCAACCCCCTTGCCACTGGCAGGGACACCTCCCACTAGATCAGGCAGCCCAAGGCCCCATCCAACCTGGCCTTGAACATCTCCAAGGAGGGGGCAGCCACAGCTTCCCTGGGCAACCTGCGCCATTGCCTCATCACTCTCATAGTGAAGAAATTCCTCCTTATGTCTAGTCTAATCCATCTCTTATGATGAAATAAAATTTTCTTTAAGTATAAATTATGTTTTTCAATGTTAACTTTCACTAAAATAAATAGCGGAGTGTTGGGTTAGGTGTCAGATACTTTGTATTATTTGTTCACCACAAATGACCACATATTCATATATTCATATATCCACATATTTACTATTCTAAATCACACTTCATGTTACCTATGGATCACAGAGATACAGGCTGTATTTTCAATTGTTCTTCAGTGTTTCATGCCAGAATACCTTCAATATGTGTCATTATTTTCTGTTAGCCAGTGTTTCAAGTCCTTTCTTTTGGGCAGTGTCCAGATTTTGCAGCTCCGTGGAATTGTTTACTCAAAGTACTTTTTAGATCTTCCTGAAATTCTTGATGAGGGCCACATGGGAAGTTAGTGTAAGAGGAAGGAGGAAGGGCATGGAAGCAGATGAGCCTGCTGTATATCTGCTGTATAACTATACAGACCTGTCTTGCTCACTGCCATGCTTAAATGCGAAAGGGTTGCGGTGCAAGGCCTTCCTAGCAGTAAATGATAACCTTAATCCTTTGCAGCAAACTCAACAGCCATGATAGTATAGGGACTTCTGATTGTTATCTTCACGGATTGTGTAGTTATTCAAGAGTTTGCATGGTTAAGCCTTACTGCAGATGAGGTAAGCACATTACTCCCAAAAAATGAGGTGTTTGCCTGCAGATAAGAGAGAGACTTTTTAAGCTATCTGTAACTTCATTCAGTCTGTTCTCTTGGGGCCAGAGCAGCTTGTGAGGGCAGGAAAATACTTAAAGCTGTCCTGTGTTCCATTATTTTGTAGAACAAATTGCATTAAGAGATAGGAGAAAATGAAAAGGTGAGCTATGTAACTTTGATTATTAAGAGTTCCATTACTGTTTGAAACATTTATGAAAGTGTTTTGAAGAATACGGTGCAAAGCTTCAATTTTGTATTTGCTTAGTTTCTGAAAGCTCCTGTGTTCATTTCATAGCTTTGCCCTAAATTCCTGTTGCCTTGAATGTACCTGTATGCTTCATCCAGTGCTATTAAGGTCACTGTGGCACATGCATTACCTAAGTACTGGTAATGCTGGGTAAGTTAGTCATTGGTTTCTCACTGCTTGAAACAATTTCTAGCTGGAATTAAGCATTCTTTTACCACTTCATATTTGTGAGGTGTAGTTCAGTTGCCTATCTCAGTGTAACTGCATTTGTTCATGAGAAGTATCTCAGATTCACCTTTTAAAGAATGAAAGCATATCAAATACGAGTATAAAATATTAAGATTTCATTTTTCAGTTTAAATATTTCAGTTTCTTTTATGTTTGACCCATCATTTTGACTGTCCCTGGTACTGTTCTGGTCATTCATAGACTGCTAGCATCAGTAATGATGTCCTGTTGTTACCAGGGTAAGCAAAAATAACTGTTGTTTAAATCCTTGTATCCATGTGTGCCTCAACGTACTTGGTGAAAATGAGTGATGAATTGCTGTCGGATAAATATTTTGGAAGAATGTTTACTTCCAACTCAGTTGTACTTTAGTTATGTGATTAAGAAAAAAGAGAGGTAGGCCCTATAACTCAAAGGTCAAAGGAAGAGTATTTTCATTTGTTCCACCAAACATTGTCCTGTCTTATTTCCCATCAGTCATAGTTGAAATTACTTGATCTAAATTACTTATTCTGGGGAGGTGATTTTCTTTCTAGCTTTTCCTCTTTATATTTTCTGAGAGCCTGCCTCTTGCCAACATTTTCATTTACATTGGAAATATATTATTAATGAGAGAACCTGTTCCCCGTACTTATTTTATTCATATCAAAGAGTCTTTAATCCTGTGTGAAAATTAGGAATATGAGGATACTCGTGGCTTACTCACACTATATCAGATAGAAAATTTTAGTTGATCTTTTCTGTATGTGAGTTCCTGTGATTGTAAATATGATGTAAAAAGCCCTCAGACTTTACTTCTTTATCTGAAACATGGCATAAGGGGCTGACATGTAAGAAAACTCACTCATTGTGAATGTCCAGACTCATTCCTCTTGTTTGGGAGTTTTAACTGAACTTCAAATTGTCTAAGCTGCAAAAGTTTGTTTCTTTGTTCAGTAAGTGATGTTTTTCCAAGTTTTTTCTCTGTAATTTAATTTAAAAAGAGCGCTTTAATTTTTGTGGCTTGTTTTCGTTAGTGGGTTTAAAATTTTTTAATAGATCGTTGTTGCCATCTAGTGGCCATGGTTCTCCAAAGGACTTGGTTTAACATAAAACTGAAATGAAAAAGGATGGGGAAAAGGTTTGGGATTTCTTTTTTTCTTGTGTTCTAACCAGTGAGATAAACACAAAAGTCTGCATGAGGAAGAATGTGCCTTAAGGTGTTATACCTGCTTAGGATACAAGGAGTTTGATGTCTTTTTTTCAGAGCATTGCACTGTTAAAAAAGGCTTATATCAATTTTTAGTCTGAATGTAGTTTCTTTATTGGAATTAACTTACAATTCTTGAGAAGAAAATTAGTTTGAGACATCCATTAACACTCAGAGGATTTTGTTGTTCCTCAAGTTTGAGAGTTCAGAAGCTAACTAGGTTTTGTGGGGTATTTCTTCTGGCATCTGAGTTTGTTTCCAAAAGGTCAGCTCTTGAATTAAAGGCATATTTTACTTGAAGTTTAATCCCCCCCAGATTGCATTTCCTAGCCTTGAAGTTAGTTCATAACCCCCATCTGAAAAGTATTGTTCATGAGAGAAACATGACAGGGGTCCTCTGATCATTGCCCTTGCTTGACCCCTTGCAAGTCTAACAAAAATATGACTCTCATCCTGTTGCTACCTTCCCACCCACATGTCTATATCTGTGTATGTCTGTGTATTTTTACAAAACAATCACAGTTGTCTACAGTAGCAATTTTCTCAGTGTAATGCTAAGCCTGTTATTTCTTGCTTTACTTTGATTTTCTGTTTCCCAAAACATGCCAAAAGTTGCAGCAGCCAGTTGATGAGCCTCTGAACAGATTGATAACAACAGTTATGGTATTTACATCTCGATGTGGGGTGATACAGGGCATATAAATTAGTTTGGTTATGTAAAAGTAAATGTACACTTTGTACTTTAGTATAAACTTTATGATTTTGACCATTATCATTACACTGTCTCCCTCACAAACATCAGTCCTTGTAAAATTTTTTACTTTAGGGCAGAAAAGCATTTGAGGGAAATGAGGTGTAATCTCTACTGATTTAATATTTGAAATAAATGCAAGTGAAAAGTAGGAAATGCACCTGGTTTTCAGGTTGTGACGGTTTGGGTGAAACCCCTCCCCAAACCCCACAGTAGTCTGCAGCCCCCCTTCCTTTCCCCCCCCCCCCCGTACAANGACCACCGGAAGAGAAGAGGAGAGGAGGAGTGTCTGACCTCCTGATTTATACCCTGATTTACGTAGAAAATTGCATGGAATACTGGGAGATGTAGTTCTTTCTTAGCCACAACCTGGCTATTAAGGAGGGTCTAAAAATCAAACCCATCACACGGGTAAAAAAATTGTATTAGGAAAGGAAAGGCTTAATTTTCCTTTAAGAGAAACTTAAGGTCATCTGAAATATATCTATACTGCATTATTTGGCATCTTCACGAAGAAAACCGGAACAGGAGTCAGGTAGCAGAAGATGAGAAATAAAAAGCATCATAGCAAGCCAGAATGTGATACATGTTGTGTGCTGTTTGGTAACGTTTATTACTGCTTACTCTTTCTATTCATGGTGATTTAGCAATTTCAGGACTTCCATTCTTGCAGTAATGAAGTTACAATAACCTACTCTAATGTCACATAACTATAAATTTTGGCTTTGTTATTCATGGCTGGAGTAGTGGAAGTGCTGCTTCTGTGCTGCTTCTCTTGTGCTGCTTCTGCAAAAGTGTTAAGTTTCATCTTTTTAGGTACTTTCTTGTGTAGTTTCTCAAGTTGACAATGCTATCAGGAAACATCTGTTCTGCAAGTTGGCAAGGTTCTACCTGTTATCTTGCTTCTGTGTTCAGTGTTTTCTATTGGAAGAAAAAAGTTTCAGTCTTCTAATTAGCCCGAAGGGTAAAAAAGCAGTCAAAAATTGTGATATGCACATGAAAAAATGTTAGTTGCTAAACTGGGTGTATATATTCTGATTTTTTTAACTTCGTTCTTAACTAAATTATGGAAAAAAAAGTGCAACTGCTGGCTAAACTAAACCCAAAAGCGATTAGGATTTGTGTTTAACCAATATGTTGTATTATAATGCTGCATTTAATTTTGAACATGTTGCTATAAGTAGCATCTGATTTCAGTCAGTGCTGGTAAAGTCTAGATCGTTTACAGTTACTGATGATGTAAAATCATCCATTCCATATAAAAACTAAAAAGGTATCTGTACTTGGACAGAATAGACTCCCTTCTTGCTAGCAGTGAAAATAGTAGCTGGCTGGGAGTTGCAGTCAGCAGTTGTCCGTTAAATTAGTTTGTGGAACTATTCTGTGCACTTATTGTTGCTGCATGTTAAGAACCTACAAGAGCAAAGCACTGTCATTACTTTTAAGGACATTTTGCTTTCTTTGAGTATCCCTTTCTAAAGGTTAAGAAGAATTTGTGTTTCACAGAGATGAAGACTGTTACCTGTCATATTGAACTGGAAAGATACTCGGTGACAGTGCATCTAATGCTGACTTTTTTTAATTTGCACTTTAGAAAATATTCGAGGCAAATGAAGGGCATGCACATACAAACTCAAATGCAAAGTGTGAATGGGAAAGCTTTGGGTACACAACAGCCTGTCTTGAGAATTTTTTTGAAAGCTATGTCATTTCATAATGCATTTTTAATTTTCAGGTTTTTTTGTCCTCCTCCATGTGTTTATCTTATGGGTAGTGGATGGAAGAAAAAAAAAGAGCAAATGGAACGGGATGGTTGCACTGAGCAAGAATCACAACCTTGCGCCTTCATTGGAATAGGAAACAGTGACCAAGAAATGCAGCAGCTGAACTTGGAAGGAAAGGTAGAAGTGTAATAAGCCCCTCGGATTACTGCAGAGGATATTAGAGCTACATGGTGCATATTTCAAGGAATACCTTTGCTTATTTTTGATAGCTTTTATTACACTAGCAGATAATACATAAGCGGTTCAAAAAAAAAAAATCTCTCAAAAATAGGTGAGACAGTTGAATAGATGGATTTGATTCATGATCTTGTAGCAGGGTACTAAGCTTACATTTGGAGGTTATTGATTCAGAGCCAGTAAACTGTTAGGTTATCTAGTAGGTATTGATGGTTAACTGAAGTAAGGTTTATGCTCCAAACTCTGTGTCCCTCTTGCTGGCTTGCATGAATGCATAACCTCACAAAGGAATTATCTGTACAATATTTGCTGCTAGGAAGTGGTCTTTAAGTTCCTTTGCACAAAAAAACCCCAACCAAACCATTTTAATAAATTTTGTAGCTAGTTTTTTTTTACAGTGATATAAATTGCTACAAGAGTTTTTAAAAGGTATTTGTAGTTACTTAAACAGTTGGAATGAAACTGGCAGCAAGAGTGCTCATTTAGGTAGCTGTTTTATTAAGCAGCATTTTATGGTAACTGGTATTTTCACCACAGTCTACTTAGAAATACTTCATATGTTGCTGAATAGGAGAAGGATAATAAGTTCTTCGTGAGATTTTTGGTTTTGTTTTGGTTTTTTTCTTTTCAAGCTCCTGTTGTCATCTAGCTTAAACATTTAGCAAAAAGTAACTTGAATGTTTCAAAAGCTAATCACCCTCCATCCTTTCAATAAAAGTTTGGCTCAACACGTTTTCTGCACAGGCAGCCTCTCGTGCCTTCCCAGTGTACTACCTGTATAGCTCTACTCAAATGTGATTTTTTAGTAATGTTCTTAACTTCTCACAGATGGTTATGGTCTCTAATTATCTGTTTCCCAGTCCGGGTAATGGTCTTTAGAAAGACACTAATATACTGACATTGGGTGCCGAACTTCACAAAGCAAAACAGTAGTTATGAAAGGACTGTATGGAAGAGACAGAAAAAGCCATTTCCAATCTGTTTTAGAAACTATTGCATTAGTTTTCTGATTGCATTCATAGTTAAATATACGCCGTTTCTTGAACTGCATTGGCTTGAAAGAAGGAACAACACTATGTTTTCGCCTGCAGAATTATTGCACTGCCAAAACATTATACATATCGGACTCAGACAAGAGAAAGCACTTCATGTTATCGGTAAAAATGTTCTATGGCAATAGTGATGACATCGGTGTGTTCCTCAGTAAACGGATCAAAGTCATCTCCAAACCTTCTAAAAAGAAACAGTCACTGAAAAATGCAGACTGTAAGTATTTTATAGTTCTTTTGTTTATGTAGCAAATTTGCTTCCTGACTATAAAGTAAATAAAATGAAATTTGCAACTTGTTTGTTCTGATGTATTCTGGAACTGTACACATCAGTGTATTTTAAAGTATTGCAGTATAGATAAGTTACGCTGAGTTTTATGCAAGCAGAGTGTATTTAGTGTATATAAAAGGTCCACCAAAAATCTTTATTCTGAGGAGTGAATTCATGTAGGCAAATGTGTAAAGAATGATCTCCCTCAGCTTTCTAAGCTGGATCTCTTCAGCTGCCATGATCTGGTACTTAGGATGTTTTGATCAGTATCAGAGATAGCTTTCAGATTTTGATAAATGAGCAGTATCATGTTATCCAAACTGCACTTCGTCACATCACAGCTGCCTTCTTACTGGCTCTTGCCATATTCATGTTGGTTTTATTTTTAGTGTCTTTTGCATGATTCCTTTTAAGTAATTGGTTAAGAAATCTTTGTGGTGATATTTCACCCAGATATATTTGCTTAGCGTGTTTTTCAACTGAAGATATCTCTGGTGCTAATGTATAATTGGGACCATTTTTGCTTTTCCTCCAAAGTTTTTGCCTGCATACCACCAGAGCACCTCAAGAGATACCCTTTTTGTTTGTTTGTTTTTCTCTCTCTCTTCACTAGTGCTTTAAAAGGCTCTTCCATCTGTGTTGGGCTGGAACCCATTCACCTATGGAATGTGGATCTCGGGGCCGCTAGCTTTCCACAGACTAAAGGCAATCTGTTGCTGTGCAGTTCACGCCCGTGGGCTCAGAGTATGCACTGTTAACTTTGTATACAGACAGATAGTTTTGATGAACAGTGAATACGAACCAAGCATTCTTCAATAGTAAATATCAACCAAGTATGAACCAACATCATGCCCGTTTTGATGACAAAATGCTAGTTGCTGATTTTTTTTATTTAGGGGAGCAAGATTAGCATTTCTCTCGCTTGAATGATAAGTAAGTTCAGATCTGAGAAAATTTCAAGTTGCATGGTTACAATTTTACGTAGTTATGTCTGTCTTCCTTTCAATTGATTGTGATTTGTGAGAATAATTTCTCATTATACATCAAATGATCATTGAAGGTTGTCTAAGTACTTCACAATGGTAAGCTAAAGCTTCTGCTCAAAGAATCAGTTGTTAGAGAACTATGAACAGAAGAAGTTTCCATCTGGCAAGCACTGGCCGGTTTGACTGAATGGCAGAACTCTGTGGACTAAGCATGCCTTTGGAGACCAACCACTGTGTATGTTATCCCACTTGTAATTTTGTGATTATTTTTGGTCTGTTACAAATATAAATATTTACTAAATCAACCAATAGTTGACAATTCTTTATTGATTTCCAGTATTCATCATTTAGTTTACTGTATTTGTGACTTTTTGTTACTTCTCTGTGTAATAATGAAGTCATTTTATAATCCCAAGTCTGTATGTGTTCCTTGCAGTATGTATTGCGTCAGGGACAAAAGTGGCACTATTTAATAGACTTCGATCCCAGACAGTTAGCACCAGATATTTGCACGTAGAAGGTGGTAATTTCCATGCCAGTTCACAACAGTGGGGAGCATTTTACATTCACCTCTGTAAGTAAGACTGAAGCAATGTATTTTTTTTCACCTCCCTCACTCCTTCCCCACAAAAAAAAGTTCTGCATTTTATTCCTCCGTATTAATTGTCCATATGCAGATTTGGTTTTTTATTGAGTGTATATTTGATGTAATACTGTGATGTTAAATGTTCCACCTATCAAGAAAAATGGTGATTAAAACAAATAATGTGAAAATTCCTGTTTCATGCAGTGGATGATGATGAATCAGAGGGAGAAGAATTCACAGTGAGAGACGGCTACATTCACTATGGGCAGACTGTCAAACTTGTATGCTCAGTAACTGGCATGGCACTCCCAAGACTGGTACAGTTTAATTTCTCCAATGCTGTAATTAATTTGTTGGTGGCTACTTAGTGTAATTCCATAGTTGGATTTGCATTGTTTACAATTTTTATCTTTGTATGTTTCCTCTTCATAGTACATGTTTTATATGGAAAATGGAATTCATTTTAACAAAACCATATTTTTATATCTGCAGATTAATTCTGTAAGCAAAGAACAGACTGTAAAAGAAGCATAGGAAATTTTTCAGAATGTAAGCCCACCAAAGTAGGTTAATCTGCAAGCTGTCCTTAAGAAAATGTCTGTTTTAGGAACAGTAATGTAGGTCCCAGTGTAGTGAAATACTTTAAGTATTAATATTTAATAGATGCATAAAGTCTTTGCAGCCGGTAGAACTGTTGCATTTGTTGAGTTCATCAGAGCTTTAAAAATGCTCTGCTGATTTGAATGTGAACGCACTTCAGTATACATCTAAGGATAGATTATTATACAAATATCAACTTGCGAAAGTGTTTTGGACATTTAGTAATACTGTTTTAAATATGGAACATTGGAAATGCCTTTGGAATAACTTGTTGTTAGAAGGAGATAATTTCAACCCTTGTCTTTGTAACAGATACAGAATTTATTACAACCAGTTAAGGTTTGTGAACAGTAATGTTTTTTGTAAATACATTTAAGTATAATTATAGGGGGTTTTTTTGCCTGTTTTATACACAGTGCCAACCTAAGTGGGATTTTGTGACTGATAACAAACAGTACTTCATATGAGAACTGCTGTGAATTTGCTTTTTGTCAGCCCATTGTGAATTTCATGCAAGGCTTAGCTAATTCCACTTTTAACAACAAACAATATTTAGAAGAGCCAATGTAAAACCAACCTTCTCTGCAGGCACATTCTTGTTCTCCTTCACAGACTTATTTTACTAGTACTGTAAATGAGAAATTCTCTCCCACTATCTAACTTAGCTAAAAAAGGATGTAAGCCTGCTCAGAGTAGATGATATAAAGGGATCATTTAAATAGATATTATCTTTCTTTTCTATAAACCACATTATTTGACAGAAAAATCCACTAGTGATCTGGTTCCGTGCACATAAAATTGAATATGAGGACCTCATTTATTTGTGGTTTGTTAATATTACAGATGTAATATTGGTATTAAAACAGGAGGCGTGGATATTAAGAAAAATCTTTCAATCTTTCACTTCCTTTACTAATAGCGTCTACATGATCCGCAATTACATGAAGTACAGAAGTCCTAAATATATATGTACAATTTATATTCACAGATAATTCGAAAAGTAGATAAACAAACAGCGTTATTGGATGCAGATGATCCAGTATCGCAGCTCCATAAATGTGCATTTTACCTTAAAGACACTGAGAGAATGTATTTGTGCCTTTCCCAGGAGAGAATAATCCAATTTCAAGTAAGTTGTTCAAGACTGTTTCAGTAGATGAAAAGTATGGTTGTCAAGTTTTCCCGAATATTTGCAAAATATGTATGAATGCCTCTCTCCATGTGAAGGTGCTCAATACATGAGGTACTGAGCATGATGTTCAGGAATTTAAACATTCCAGTGCCACCTGTTGAGAAAGTTTAGCCAGGAAAGGAAAGAAAGGGGAGAAAAGTGCCTGGAGGTAAACTGCTGTATGTGGAAGTGACATTTGGGAATTCTTCCCTGGATGAAGAGTCATGGTCTTTCAAGGATTTATGTGACAGAAGGAATAATGTGGTGTTGAAATGATTCTTGATGTAGCAAGACTTTCAGAACAAATGCTGTGGCAATTGCCTTCCACTTTGTGACAGGGCTTTAGCAGCTCTGAAGAAGCCGATTATGGATCTTCTACAGGCTCTTTCATTTTTTAAATCCATGTTTTTGTCATGAGTCAGTCCATTCATGCCAAAGGAACTGTAATCAGCCTGTAGGAAAACATGCATTGAAATAGTATTTATTGATTCCTCTTCTGAATTTGAAGTAGTAATTTAAAAATATCAAATGTTCCTAATAAAAATATCTGATGGGTCTTTATCTAGTTCCAAGAGTGAGGGTTATGGTTACATACCAAGATATCCTTAAAGTTTAAGGGGGGGGGGGGGGAAGAATTTGGGTATTAAAATCAGAATTTTTGAGTCCCTTTTGTATCTACACCTGTTTTTCCATCCTTTTGTGGATGGTCAAGAATTCTCTGAAAAGAAGTCTTGTCCAGATGGAAATCATAACTAATGAAAAATATTCCACTTTGGTGTGTAGCTGTTTTAGTCACTTTGCATTAATACAACAAGATCTGTTTTAAATTAGCTACATCTATATCTGTAGTTTGTTGGTTAATGGCTATTGAATAACATTAAAATTATGAAAAGGTAACTAAAATAAAACGCAATAGTAAATGAAAGGTTACAGAAGTGACAGTATCATAGGTGAGAATTGGGGTGTTCTTGCAAGTTTTGGTTTTCTACTAGTTTTGCTGAAATGCATGTGACTTTCTCTAGGTCATTTTGTTAGAGGAGAAACACAAGGAAATGTTCTGGAAATATTAGACATTGTTACCAACTTGGTTTCCTGTTAAACTCTGGCAAACAAGTCTAAGGGACAGAGTTAAAACTTTTCTTTCTTTCCAAGGCCACTCCATGCCCAAAAGAACCAAATAAAGAAATGATTAATGATGGAGCTTCTTGGACAATCATAAGCACAGATAAAGCAGAATACACATTTTATGAGGGGATGGGACCGGTCCATGCTCCAGTGACACCTGTGCCTGTTGTAGAAAGTCTTCAAGTAAGGTTTTTTATTTTCTTTTGTAATAACACTCTTTTATGTCAGATTTTCTTTGTCGTACTGGTTTAACTTTCATGGTAGCTTTGTGGAACACTGTAGGGTATCTATTTTACTAGTTTTATAAACAGGAAAAGTATTTTATGTTGAAATTATTTTTCTCAACTACATTTCAGAATACATGAGCTTGTCCATCCCAGGAATAATATTGGTATTGTCCTATGTATTAAGAATTCTGTTTCTTAAAATACGATGGCAGTGATAGTCCTACAACTTCTGTGTGATTATTTAGAAATTGATTTTGGCTCTTGAAGCAGCCAGTTCAGATCAAAGTGTCAGACTGAACCTTTGTTAAGAAAGACGGCATTCCACCTTGGAAAAACTTGCAGCTTTCCTAGCATGTTCTCTGAAAGATTCATTGTTCTTAGTTTTCAAAGCCTTGTTGATTTTCATTGCATGTGGGCACTACCAAGACTTATAAGTTCCTTTAGGATATCAAAACTATTTGACAGTGTATTTTAGCTGTGTACCTTCTTTACAGTTCAGTTGTTTCTTTCAGTTTTGTCCAGCTAGTAGAAACAGCACTGTTTACAGTTCTTGCGTGCATATGGAGAATTTTTCTGTTTATTTTCTGAGGAGGGGGTGTTTGTTTTTATTAATATGTGTTTTTTGTGGATTTTCTTCTTTTTTCTATTGGCACCCTTGCCAGTTGAATGGCGGCGGGGATGTAGCGATGTTGGAACTTACAGGACAGAACTTCACTCCAAATTTACGTGTCTGGTTTGGGGATGTGGAAGCTGAAACGATGTACAGGTACATTATTTCCCACTACTTTTGTGGTGATTACGTTTTATTCCAGTCTACTTTGTGCCCTGCAGAAAAAGATCTGATGCTGCTGGTTGACAGCAGGCTCAATATGAGTCAGCAATGTGCCTCACAGCCAAGGAGGTAAACTACATCCAGCTGCTCAAAAGAGGTGATTATCCCACTGTTTAATGTTGGTGCAGCCTCACCTTGAATACTGTGTGCAGTTCAGGTCTCCACAATTAAAGCAGCATGTTGAGGTACTTGAATGCATCCAGAGGGGGCCAGCAAACCTAGTGAAAGGCCTGGAAGGAATGTCCTGTGGGGAGGACTTTTCCCTTGTCTAGTTTGGAGAAAAAGAGGCAGGGGGGTGACATTGTTGCTCTCTACAGCTCCCTGAGCAGGGGAAATGGAAAGGGAGTTGCTGGGCTCTTCTCCTTGGTATCATGTGCCTGATCGTAGTAATGGTTCAAAGTTACATCTGGACAATTTCAGATTTGACATTATGAAGCAATCTTTTACCAAGTGAGAAGTCCAACACTGGAATGTGCTTCCTAGGGAGGTGATCAATGCTCCGAACCTGTCACTGTTTTAAGAGGCATTTGAACAATACCTTTAATATGCTTCAACTTTTGGTCAGCCCTGAAGTGGTCAGGCAATCGTTTTAGATACCTTCCAACTGAAGTAGGCTGTTCTCCCTCTCCTCACCCTTGTCTCTCAGCTTAAGTTTTATTATACTCAGTTGCCTCTTCTGTTTTTCAGATGTGCAGAGAGCATGCTGTGTGTTGTTCCAGACATTTCTGCATTTCGAGAGGGTTGGAGATGGGTCCGTCAGCCAGTCCAGGTTCCAGTAACTTTGGTCCGTAATGATGGCATAATTTACTCCACCAGCCTTACCTTTACATACACACCGGAACCAGGGCCACGACCACACTGCAGTGCTGCTGGAGCAATCCTCAGAGCCAACTCAAGCCTCATGGCTTCCAGTGAAACAAATACAAACAGCGAGGGAAGTTACACGAATGTCAGCACAAATCCAACCAATGTCACATCATCTACAGCAACTGTGGTTTCCTAACTACCGTTGTTTGTCTGGACTTTAACTGACTTTAAGTGCTACATTCAAGAGAATGGAACAATTTTTGTGGTTTCATGGGAAAACACCTTTCCGTTTTAGGTGATATTATTTGAACCTTGTTACCTGCAAGTGCTGATCTTAAATATCAAAGCCACAATAAAAAAACAAAAAGCAACCAACATCCAAAACGCAAGAACTTTATTGAAAATCTATTTTTCAGCTGTTTTTTTTTAATGGGCAAGAAATAAAAAAATGTGGCTGGGATACACGTTGAGCAAACTAGAAAACATGAACACAACATAGTTTTTATGGACCAAGGAACTTGTATAAGCTTTAGTATAAAAGGTACATTTTCACCATACCTTTTTTGTATCACAACATATAGTACACTTTTGTTACCAAATAGTTTATATTTTTTTTTCCTCTGAGCTTTTGCTCTGAAGTATATTCAGGTTCCAAGCCTGACCATGCTTGTATAATCTAATTACCATACTCTTCCAGTTTTAAAAAAATATATATATTTTTGGTCTGTGGCTGGAACTGTTCCTTTTTTTAAACTGAAGTCTTTTGACTTTTTATGAACTGAAATTGTTTTTATTTCAGCAAGTAGAACCTTGTAAAGGCCAGCATATTTTTTTTAAGATTATATGAAGTCTGTGCAAAAGCTTTAAAAAATGCCTCTGCCTTGCCTGCAATACATGCAATGTATGTTAACTTTAGTGCTCTGTTTTCGGTCATTGTTAATAGTTATTTCTGTTTTCCTTTTTTGAATATGTATTTATAGTGATAATTCATGAGGTTCTAACATTACATGAGTTTTTTTAAGTGGCATCTCAAGCAGTCATATTAATGATTGTTCGTGTCACAGGCATATGTTGGTGTTTCTGAAGGGTTGTTACTGGGTTACTTCCCCTTTTCCTTGCTCAGTCATACTGCATCTGAAAATGTTTCAGGATCTGTTCAGGTTCTTCTAATCTTGTACATAATTTGTATTAAGTGTAAGTTAAATGTTTTATTTCGAGAGTGGAATGTTCCCAATCACTTCATTTGGTGGCACGTCTTCTGTCTTGTTGGCATGTAACTAAAATACCATGAGAAGTATGTGCTACAAATGGGATTGGCAGGTGATGCCCATCATCACTGAGAAGCACAAGCAGCATGTTTTAGTTCATACTGTTCAGTAAGTAGGCCAGACTTTGGTGTAACACTTGTATTGAGAACGTGCTTTCATTGTGAAGTGATCATACCATAATAACTAGAAGTAAATTTTATTACTTAGAAATGGGCAAATACAAAATCGTAAAAGCACTATGAAGATGTCAACTCCTCCCATCCTTATTTCCTGTGGGTGTCTCTTTCCTGCCAACAGCTTGTGCAGCATTCAAGTCTTCTCTCCATCATAAATTCAAGGCTCATTTGCACTTTGACTTTGTTGGTTGTTGCATTTGTTTTTAATTTTTTACTTTGCCATGTTTTGTCCCTCCTTGTAGACCTGCCTGCTTTGTTTGTATTTGAAAGTATACCCCAGTAGTTCATTTGTAGTCACAGAACTAGGCATAGATACATAGGACAAGTTCTGATTGTGCGATCATCCTCTTTAAAAGCCAAAATGCAAATTTTATGGTGTGTTCAGTCATTTCTATACCCTGAAGCAAGAGCCACAACTGGTGTGTAAATGTGAACCTGTGGCTTCCTACAGTGCATTGCTTACAAGCTTACCTGTTGGCCGTTTTCATTGGTGTTTTTGTTCTGACCACTTATTCCAATTTCAATACCCACCACCATTTTAAAGCATTGTTTCTGCACCGTATTTGTCTACTGTGATACTCCATTCTACTTGTTTGCTTTAGGGCTCTGTTGTGTGTGTGAAAGCATTGTGGTTAAAGGAAGAAATCAGTTATAAAACATATTTAGCTAATGGTTTAAATCGGTGCCACTGTCCTAAAATGTGCTTGTATTCTATCACAGGCCTTCATGTTTGCTATTCTGTATTACAAAACTTACTCCCGTGACATGGTTATAATGCTGGTTCTTAGCACTAGTGAATACTGCCTCACCTCATCTCTGTTTCAGTGACCAAGGGCAGAATTCATTGTGGCCTTATCTCTGTTTTGAACTGTTTACTGGCATTTACTTGCAAATCTGTTTACTTTTGTGTGTGCTATAAAATGTTGTTTTAATTTTGTTTTGGCAGGAATCATTTCACAGTGTTTTTGTTAGGAGCACATAAGTATCTTACAGTATGGCTTAATTCAAGAGCCACAGATCTTCATCATTAATTAGGCCAAGAATTAAAACAAGCAAGATATGAATTGGATTTAGAAAGGTATTCAAGAACAAACCATGATATACACACAGTAGAAAGGCAATAACAAGCCTTTTTGCTTTCAAATGCTACTTTAAATAGCTTTTCAGAACTTGACACCTGCTTTTTATATTCATTATTTAAAAATCTTTACATATAAATGCAATATTTTTTTAATATCCAGTGTCTTTACTTGCAATAATTTTGCCCAATAGATATAATATTCTTTGACTGGTAAAGAACCTAATGACTGCGTGTTTTCTGCTGTTCTACACACTACAGCCAAGTGCGTGGAAAAAAAAGAGACTATTTCTGCTTATAAGACCATTTTAAACCCCTTTTTTTCCTTGGGCTTGTGGCTCCCTTGTTGCCAGTAGTTATTCTGTAGTACAGAAATGGTCTTCCAGGTCTTTACTGTTATTAAGATGTCCAGTTGTTCAGATATATTCTGAAACATTTTCTTGTGGGGTAATATTGTTAAATTCATTGGCCTTGTGAGCTATTAATCAATTATCCTGACATTAACAGTATCTCAAGATTTTGATAAAACTACTTTTAGAGTGTTTCAGTATGAAACTGTTATTACAGTTCAAGTCTAGCTGTTAAGTCTGTTGTTAATTCTATATATATATAAAAATTGAGTCTGTGTTCGGGATGTTGTCATAGTTTCAACTGTAGAAGAAAAAGCAGATTCAGCGCTCAAATTTAGCTATACCTTTTCTTGTTTGGAACTGCATTTCAGAATTCAACACTAGTGTAGTCTTTAATAATCTGCTGCTGATGTTTTCCCTAATTGTTTGCCCTGAGGGCATCCCACAACGGTTTTAATAATGGTATTGTGTACCTATTGCACAGACTTACATCAGAATGGTTACCTGAAAAGACATGAACTTAAGACATAAATCAGGGAATTCTCCATATACAAAATGTTAATGCCAAGTAAAACCAATTGTCTGTTGGAAGTAAGCTACCCACTGGTAGGCTAAATGACTCCATAGAGGCGTTCATCTTGAAACTAAGATGCTCTTCAATTATTAACCATATTATTTACTTTCTTTCAAAAGCAGCTGTGTTTATAAGTACTGAACAAATGTATAGACTTTCCTGTGCCAGACTTTTGACTTTGTTTTCAAGCACTGTACTGTGGGATTGAGTGGCAGCTTTGTTAGGAAAAAAAAAAGTATATTAGGGTTTCTACTTAACCCTTTTAGGACTGAACAACTTATTCCCTTTAGTATCTGTAAAAGAAATGAGCAGTTCTAACTTAGTAAGCATTCTGGCTCTGTTCAGCCCTGCATTTACCCCGTCTGGAGGTGCTATGCTAATGTAATTTTTTTTAAAATCCTGTAGCATGTTTATACATTCAGTCTTAAAAGGGTTATTTTTACAAACTGTGCACCTGTAAAGTTTCTTAGCAATAAGGTAGAAAATGAGCAAGTTTTTACCATAATTTTGTAGAATTAATTGCTCAGTTCCATATTTCATCAAGAAAAACCCTGCAATATGGGCAGTTTTGAGGATTAAATAAAAGTGAAATGTAAACCACATGAAAGTGTTTTTGTCAAGTGTACTCTGTGTGTGTATGTGCATATAATACTTAGTTTTATTTTTTCTTCAAGACTAAATATAAAATGCCATGTTACTGTTGATGTGCTGAACATATGTATGATGATATCATAAAAGTAGTTATGATTTGATCAGGTGTTGAAGCTTGCCATGGTTTTGTGGATTTTTTTTTTCAATGTTGACCAAGGAATATGATTTTTTGGTTGTTATTGTGTGCAAATAAGCAGAGAGGACATCTACGGAACCAGAACAGCACAAAAGACGACCAACCCCAGGAGTGGAAAAGTCATCAGTAGTTGTGAGGTGCACACTGGACCCCACTTAAATGGGATATGGAATGTCCACCCAAACATCCAAGTCGGTTTCATTATTGTTTGTATTATTGCTTCAGTTGGATAAGAAACTGTTTTTTTCCAATAATGTTAAAAAAAAAAAGAACCGGTTCACATTTTTTATATTATTTATTAAATAAGAAAATATCAACTGTGTTTTAATTGTTTAACTTAAGCAACTTCATTATTGCAACTAGTATTCCTGACTTATTTGCATCCTTTTCTTAGTTGCAGAGTGAGATTTTTTTTTTGAGTTGGTTAATAATTAGAAATTGAGCAAGCTAGCTCAGTTCTTGCTTTGTCAGAATACTCTAGTAGGGCTGTAAGGAAGAAGTAGAAATTGTGCACTTTTCATTTGCACAAGTGACTGTCACTTGACACAGACATAGTCACTTGAGAAAAGTTTCTGAGATGGGAAGTGGGCACAGCAGAGGCAATCTGGAATAGCAGAAACCTGACAGTACTAGTTGTTTTATGCTAATACATGAAGTACCTGTTCATCCATAAGACTGTGAAGGGACAAGGAGTGGTTCTTAAGAAGTTGTGATGAGAGCAAGACAAATATTTGATTGGAAACAATAGTTTGTTAGACTATAATGCTGTCTTACAGATTTTTATTGAAATATCAGCAAAGGTGACTGCCATTTTTATTGACACACAAAATAACCAGAAACTCAAAACTGGTAGAGCTTCTGTTAAAAACAGGGACAGTATGGACAGATTACATTTCAAAAATTATTTTAAAGTCTCTTGCAGTCTGTTTCTGGAATGATAAATTGATTCTTCTGGTACTGGTCTTGGATGAAGAACTACAGTCACAAAGAAAATCTCTGTCTAAACCTTGGCAATTAGTTATATAGATAGTATTGATAATAAATCCTCTTAAAATTGAGAGGGCGGATTACAGTGACGATGGTGTGAAGTTATTTGGCTAGAGGAAAGGATTCATTTGGAGGATTAGCATGCAGTATGTGCCACTTCAGAACAATAAGAATTACAAAACTGGGACAATTAGTTTACGTTTCAGTGTCCTGTTTAGATTTGAGTTGCATGCTTAAAAGGGTAGAGAAAGCCTGTATGTGCTCAATTAGCGTGTTCATAAAAGTTATTTATTTCTGATATCCTGTAGCACATACTTAGTGTGAGGCCAAAAGCATGAGGAGTTACAGCCCATGTTATTTATTTAAAATACTTTTATATTGAATATCAACATTGCCTAGGTGCGTTAAAGAGAAATAAGTTGAAGCATTTTTGATTCTCTGTAGAAGCAAACTTGCAAGCTAACTGCAGTCTGAAAAAGAAATGATAAAACCTGAATTTCACATCTTTCAGGTTCTGCATCTTCCTCAAGTGTGGAAAAGATAGTTAAAAGTTTGTGGTCATCTTTTCCATGTGCTATTGCCTGTGTATTCTAGTCTCAGTACCCTGACTTTTCTAGGTACTTAATTGGTTTGCAGTTTTACTCTAGATGTGTAAATTTTGCTGCACTATTTAGGGGAGAGAAGTTGGTGTCAAGTAAGCTGAACTACAACTCTTGAGATTATGTGCAGTCATCTCTCTGTGCTGTTTCTAGAGTTGTACTGTGGGATGGAGGAGAAGAATGTTAATCAGTTGGGTTTTAAGCTGCTTGGAGGTACGTGGGACGTTAATACAGACCGTACTGTACAGGTCTTTATCTGAAGGTGACAATTTGGAACCATATAAAGGTGCATGTGAATCTTTTAATGAATGTAGAAATTCTTTGCTTACGATTTAATGATATTTGCCATTGTGTTACCCCCCCTCATCTGTGTTCATTAAAAGTAAAATACCTTTTTTCCACTGGGAAATTTTTCAACTTACATCTCCACAACCCCAAATCTTGTCTCTTTTCCTATTGTAATTTTTTCTGCTTGTCTCAGATGTGCTTCAGATTCCATTTCAGTTCTCTCGCTACCAACGATTTTACTTTGTGGAAATATGGAAAGGGCAGATAGGGGATTCATGGTGGCTGAATTTACTACTTTAAAAAAACAATACTCAGGAATTCCCCAAAAACGTGAGAGAAATTCAGCCACGTGACTTAATTGTAGCATGGAAAAAATCTGGATAGGAAATGGTTGGCATATCTGAATTTTTTAATATACTTGTGTCTTGGTCTTAGTAGAAAGCGTACCTTTGCTCTGCCTTTGAAAGCAAGAATTTTCAATATTTCATGCTATTTAACATTATTCTGTGGAATTCTTTGTTTGCAATATTAAAAATACAAACACCTCAACATACAGACAAGGCAACTGCAGATTTGCCACTTGATGTCAATGCAGTTTCTAATACAACTGCTTATTCAATGTATTTTATCAATACATTGCTTCTTTTAAAGGAAGAAATTGAATGGTTCTGTTGTTCCTTTAGCCTGCTCAGGTTTTATAGGTGTTGCAGTCTGATTTGCGTAAGCCATTTCAAGCATTGTGATAAAGTATAGTTGCTAGGGTGGTGCAGCGTGGAGTAATACAGTACAGAATGCCATACAAAACCGTTTAAGAGAAATGTTCAATCTTGTGCTGACTGAGTAGGCAACTAACAGAGTTCTTGATGAAGTAGGAATTCTGTTGATTTTTATTATTTTTTTTTTCCAAATGGAAATGTCTTGTGGCAGCTCAGATTACAGATTAGTTATTAGTACCAAGCAAATTAAATTATTTCTGGAGTGCCTGATGTGGATTAACCTTCATGTGGGCATGAGTATCTGTTTTGACGGTCCTTTTGCTGCTTCATTCCGCTTAAAATCATGCTTGGGTTTAAGGAGATGTCTGGGTTTTGCACTCCACTTGATGTGATGTTCTCAGTTGTGAGAGTGATGTTTGTTGTCTTCCCAGTTTCACACATTCAGGAAGGTTTGGACTTAATCAATTTTCGGTTTTACTTTGGAGATGTACAAATCAAACTATAGTTTGAAAAATGTTTTATTCTTTATTTAATTTACAAGTAATCTTGATAAGGAAGATCTTTTTCCTTCTTTGGGGAGGATAAATGCAATCGCTGAGTGCTTAAGGTTTGAAATTCATCTGTACTTTATACAGGTGGCTCATTTTTTGAGTTAACAATTCTATGCTATTCATTCCAAGAAAACCTGTGATATGAGTTTTATTGTTGTTTTGTATTTCTGGCTTCAGATACATTGTTCTTTATCTGAGCTATCATGACCCAAGTGTGTTTCATCCTAAAACTTATGTTCTGAGTGTCTTTATATCCTAGACCACTTCAAAATTCAGAGTTTGAAATTATAAATTTTGATAAAATTCTACTTTTGCACAGATTTTTAGTGTGAGCTTACAGGTAAACTTATGGAGAACATATTAGCTACTGATATAAATGTGTTAAGTTAGAAAAAAAATCATTTCCTCTCACTTGGTTTTAGGCTTGCTGCCTGCATGAGATTATCTTCACAGCAAGGAGAAAATTTAAATATGTCACACAGTCATAGTTTTTAAAAATAACATGAATTTCTGTTTGCAGCTTGTTCCTGCAGCTACCTTGAGGAAGACAGTTAGGAAATATGAGTTGAGTTTTGTCATTCATCTGCTGGGATCTGAGACGAGTTCATTAACGAGTTTCAGATTATATTACAGTCTAACTTCTTTTTCTCTCACCTGTACTTCCATCCTGTTTTAACAAGTATATTCTTTGTAGTTGGTCACATTAGAGTGAACACTAACCCTGTTGATGTTTATCTTGGTTTTCAGTTAATTCTGTATGTGCCTGTGAAAATGCTCCTTTCTTTTAAGAACTATATTTAAATGTTAGTCAGCTTTTGAAATGTCCTCCGCAAAAGCACTATGACATGCTCTAAGCAACTGGAACAGTGTGCCCAGGTGGCCGAGGCAGCCAGTGGCATCCTGACTTGAATCACAAGTAGCATGACCAGTAGTAGGAAGAGGATTGTCCCCCAGTACATGGCACTGAGGTGAAACCTGGAATTCTGTGTTCAGTTTTGGGCCCCTCAGTACAAGACAGACATTGAGGCTCTGGGGCGTGTCCAGAGAAGGGCAACAAAGCTGATGAAGGGTCTGGAGAACAAGTTACAAGTTGCAGCTTAGAGAACTGGGATTCTTTAGCCTAAAGGAGGCTGAGGGGAGACCTTATTGCTCTCTACAGCTATCTGAAAAGAGGTTGTAGCGAGGTGGGTTTTGGTCGCTTCTCCTGAGTAACAAGTGACAGGAGGAGAAGAAATGACCTCGAATTGTGCCATGGCGGGTTTAGATTGGATATTAGGAAATATTAATTCACTAAAAGAGCTGCCAAGTGTTGGAACAAGCTGCAAAGGGAATGGGTTGAGTCGCCATCCCTGGAGATATTTAAAGAAGAGTAGATATGGTGCTTGGGGACATGGTTTACTGGTGGACTTGGCAATGTTAGGATTACAGTTGGATTCATTGGTCTTAAAGGTCTTTTATGTGATATTAGGGCTATGAAACAAAGGGGAGTCAAGTCAGATATGAAATTTTGCAGTCTTAAAAAAAAAAGTGCATGTAAAGTTACTTGATTGCATAACTAAAAAAAACAGGTGTTTCTAAGTGTCGCTTCTTCAAAAGCCCTTCTGACTGCTATCAGCAATAACTGATCACACAGGTGGAGCGAGTCTCACAGGCGCAGAAAAGTACTCAAAAGCAGTTGCACAAATATGTTCCTCCAGAGAGGACCAAGGACAAATATAAGTAAATAACTATTCTTGGCTCAGCAGCAGAGCCTGAAGTTGTACAGATGCCTACGTTTGGGCCCACAGATATGCGGAAGTAATATTGAAGTTCTTCAATTTGTTTTATGTAGCAATAGATTAGAAAATGTTCAAACTAAATTTGGAGAGAATGCAGATGCAGCATAAATCAGTTCTAAAATTGCATTTTGGATAGTTTATGTTAATTTAGAAAGGTTACTCTTGGTGGAGTCATGAGAATAATTGAATGCACAAGGCACTCTGGTCTATGCTGCAGACACATAACTTTGGAAGTTGTTATCTGGCAAAGACAACAGGTAGCACTGAGATGTATAACAGGCTGCTGCTGCCGGTCATCAGAATGAGGATGAGTCCTGCAGAGGAAAAGAGCTTTAGTAAGAGTGAGCTGGAGATAATGGGGCAGGAGAGGCAATACCTATTTCCCCCTGCCAAGAGTATTGTTGTCTTTTAAGTTCATTTAAAGGATGTGAGTGAAGAGTAGACTGTTTCAATTACTGGTAACTGTTAAACACAATTACTACACTTCTGGGGTAGAGGAGGAGGCTGATGGAGTGGGGGGTGATGGTTTCTTTTTTTTTAAATCCCTTGATCTGTTGTTTTTCTTTTTCCCCAACTGCAACTGGTTTTCATGGTTTCTGAAATCAATGTCTGTTCAAGTTCTGATGAAGTGTAGGGTCCCTGGCTGCTTCCTACTGTGTTGGTAGTAGCAGAGGCGAGGTCTGTTGGCTGGTGGGTGAGATTTGGATACGCGGTGTTCTGGGGCTTTAGGGCATTAGAGGAAAACAGGGTTAGTATTCTCTTAGATAGCTACACCAGAACATAAAAATATTGTGGCAGTGTGGTTTAAACTCCTTTCATGGGAGAGGCCCAGTTCTTGCAGATGTAATGCAACAGACTCCGCTTGCTTGCAGTGCTTTGTGCACTTCAAGTTTGCTATGGCCCTGAGAGCACTTCTGCATCTGGGTTCCTTGCCTGGGGTGTGCTGCAGGGACCCCCAGCTCCCCTTGCCTACTCTCTGCTTCTCTCAGAATCTCAGCAGCAGCAAAACCATATGCAAAGCCGGTAGAAAAGAATTTAATTCCACAATAGTTGTTTTCTTTTCAAATCATCCGTTTCAACTTTGGTGAAAATGAATGGGTTTGTACCCAAAATTTAGTGTTTTTTTCCCCATCCATCCTGCTGCCTGTTCGTTTATCCCCATGTGCCTCCTCCCATACAGGGCACGGCTGCCATTTCTCTTGTTTTCAAAAGGGTCTTGACAATCCAAAATATGTTTGCAATGATTTTCTCTCTCCACAGATAAGATCACATTGTCCTTTCATCATCATTCTTCCCCCACTCCACAAGGCTGAAATATTTCCCATGCACCTTTCCTTCCATTCCTCCCCCAGCCCCGTGTCTGGGCTCTACAGAACAATGTTTGCAGCTGGTAGTGCATCAGATTCAGCTTTGTCTTCCATCACTGTCTTGCTAAATATTCTGCCTTCTACCAGTCTCATTAATTTCTTGTAAGTCTTAGAAAAGAAATAAAGGACAAAGCTATACAACTGCTGCTTGCTTTTTCCCCTCTCTGTGCAGCCTTGGTGACTGGAGTTTTGCCAATCTCGGCTTCAGTGTGTAGCAAAGAAAGTCTATCGTAGTTTTAATAAATATTTGACAAATTATTGCAGCAGAAGAGTAACAATGGATGTTAATGAACTTTCAATGTCTTCTGGAAAGCACTGCCTTTCAATAAACACTCTTTGAATTTCCACCAGCTTTTACTTTGCACTGCTTGAAAAATCAAAGGAAATAAACACAAAAGGAATTAAAAGATTAAAAATACTAGGGAAGTGACAGCTCTGTCTGACAGTCTCTCCTGCACTGTAGTGGTTTGCTTCAGTCAGTTGACACTACTTAAACAAGTCTCCTGCTTAATAAACACAAGGGTACTGAGATATGTTTTCTGGATTCTTTTCCTGGATCTCCAGTCCCAAAGAAGCAAGGCATTATGAGAACCTGTCTTATAGCCAAAAATTTGCTTTAGTCACTACTGATTTTTTTCTTAGTTGAACACTGACCACATCTGGACTGCAAATAAAGAGCTCTCTGTCTCCAAGACACAGCAGCCTTCTCATCCTGCCCTGACCTCTGTCCTTCCCCATCAAATGATCAGAGGTGCGTTAAATTAGTCACAGTGTCCAGGGAGGGAAGCTGGCAGGGATGTGAGATTGGCTTTTCATCAGAAGCAGCAGCTGTACCCTCTCTGTTTCAGTGCCATAACCATAGTACTGTTTTTCCTACTTGCATGTGGACTGTGGCAGGACCATCTTTTGGGAAGCTAAAAGAAAAAGTAACTCCAAAGACAGAGTATCTTGCATGACATTAGTACCCTTGCATTCCTTTGCTATAATAGCAAGCCAGTCACAGCAACACTGCCACGTGCCACCAAAGGGATGTGGACTGAGTTTTGAACCAGTTTCAGAACAAGGAAGCAATTCTGATTGCTCCACATCTACCTTCAGTTTAGCTGTGAAGATCCCAAGTGTCAGAAGGCCCATGGCAGGTTTGTAGGAGTCAATGCAACATCCCCAGCTGGCTGCCCAGTTTTCTCTTAGTTATTGTTATCTATTTATTGCACTTACCCCTGTGCTTTCACTTCTGTCTGTCATTCTTCACTTGGTCATGAGTGAGGCTTCTTATTGGTTGCTAAATATTCTGAGAACAATGTCCTGAGTCACTGTGCATTTAATTAAAAAAAAAAAACCAAAACCAATTGGCTCTGGTGGGAAGCCAAGCTCCCGAGCAGCCCTTTGTCCTCACTGTGGGTTTAGGTTCTGTACGTGTGACTGTTCTTCACACTTGGTTTGTAACACTGGTATCGTGTACGACACTCACAGGAGCTCTGCAATGATTTACCTGCTGTTTTAAATCAAGCTTAGCGTGTAAGCTCTGTTTCTTCATTCTATCAGGAGATACTTTAAAACATTTTAATAACTGCCAAAGTAACAGGAAATCAATTAAATGGTATTTACCCCATGCAGAATGATTCTTACTTGATGTTTGCTACTTGCTGGTACTAATGAAGATGTTTTGTTCTCATCTCACAGCACAGTGGACAACTGACGTCTCACTAGCTCAAAATTATTGCTTTTTAAACACAACTGGGAGCGGAAACCAAGGAAAACTCTTCATGCCATAATTATCTGTGGAGTTGCAGACAAATAACTCCTCGCAGGGATGATTTGCCATTAGGCTAATAAAGTAGGAGCTTTACAATTCACAAACATTTCCTTTGCATCTTTTTTCCTTTGGTAGGTACCCAAGGCAGCTTAACAAGCATTGCAGCAGTTAAAAATAAAAATGTAATGCTAAAAATGGGTCTTTTTATAAACCACTTGGACAAATTCTGGCATCGTTAGGGTGCACATTACTATGATGTGGAGTTAACTGGTGAGAGAAGAGGCAGGGATGGATTGTACATAAAAAGCTGTAGCTGTTTATCAGAAATTAATGATGTGTATAGAAAAATGGATAGGAAAGCTCTGGTCAGAGGGTGGGCAAAATGCTGACCTACATGCATCCCTGAGTCAAGTGTGTTTTGGTTGGTCTGTGTCATGTCTTGAATGGAAAATCTAGATGCTTTGTAAAAAAAAAAAACAAACAAAAACAAAAAGGCTCCCACCTTTTAAAACTCTCTCCCACCCTGTCTCTGATGCTGTGATAACATTATAGTCTCTGCTTTCATGAATTCTTACAGCCATTAATTTTTATCTTTCTTTGCTTTCCTTTTGAAAATAGACATCTTCCCACTAGGAACCTTAAGTTTAGCTCAACATCCATTCACAGTTTAGACTGAGGAAAAGAAAGAAGCATGTTTACCAAAGTCTTGAGGAACTGAAGGGGAAGTAAGTACAGTCCTTGAATCTGAAGACACCTGTAGTTTGTGTATCTTGATTTATATAATAAACATAAGCTATGCAAAAAAAAAAAAAGTATCTGAAAAAATAAGGGATATGGGTAGCTATTAAATTCCTGTCAGTACCTAAAGGAATACTTACAAGATTAATGCTTCATGAGGAAAAAAACATTTTTAAAACTTCGTTCACCATCGTAATCATAGGTTTACAGGATAGTTTGACTGCAGTCAGTAAATGCCTGACACGTTCTGGGCTCTGCATAGTGTGAGTGTATCTGACTGTAGATTATCTGTGCTTCAGAATCGCTAGCAGTGTTTTACACTTTGCTTACACAGTTGTTCATCCACATTTTCCTGGCAGCCTCTATCTGTTAGTTCCCAGGAAGGGCATCCACCTATCTTCAGAGCAGCCCTCAGCCCTAGTGCGGGTGTGTGTGGTCTGTGCTGGTTGCTGCTGTTAAGAGAAATCCTGCTAAATACTCTTAGGAATCCTCCGTGTCTTGATTTGCTGTGCTTTGGCTGTAATATTTCTGTACGGTATTGTATTATTTCAGCATTGCCTGATCCTGAAATAATCTGTTCCAAGCCAGAAAAGCATCGTGACAAGCCATGGTGTGTGAACATGGGTTGCACCACCCCTGGGGCAGAGGCAGGAGGGCATGGAGGAGCAGGTGGGACACTGGACAGCCTCCCTGCCTTGCCAGAAAGGGCTTGGCAGCGTGGGAAAAAAGGCCACAACTTACGTAAGGGGGGTGTAAAACTTTAGTGGCTGCCGTTCCAAATCCACATGCCACTTTTTGTTCAGAGCACCTGTATTTTGCCTTTACAACAGTGAAGTATATCCTCAATTTGACCCCCCATCAACTACTGCATTTAGTAGTTCTTTCAGCATCTGTCTTGAAGAATGCCCTAAGAATACAGGTTGCAACTAATAACGACAGAAACAGTAAAGGAGGACTTGGGTGTAACTTAGTACTACAAGGGCTTTTTTTATGGACTAGTATTTACTGCTGATTGAGTATGCGTGGAGCCAGTGTTTGAGAGAGATGATGTGTGAACTCAGATGTTCACATCTGAGAGGAGCAGCTGAGAGAACTGGGGTTGTTTAACTTTGAGAAGAGGAGGCTGAGGGCAGACCCTATTGTTTACCTGAAAGGAGGTTGTAGAGAGGAGGGAGCTGGACTCTTCTCCCAAGTGACAGGGGACAGGACAAGAGGGAATGACCTCAAGCGACACCAGGGGAGGTTCAGGCTTGACATCAGGAAAAAATTTTACACGGAAAGGGTCATTGGGCACTGGAACAGGCTGCCCAGGGAGGTGGTTGATTCACCTTCCCTGGGGATGTTTAAAAGATGGGTGGATGAGGTGCTGAGGGACATGGTTTAGTGTTTGATAGGAGTGGTTGGACTCAATCCATTGGCTCCTTGCCAACCTAGTGGTTCTGTGTTTCTGTGTAGGGTTGTGAGAGGTGATTGCAGAACTATTGCACTGTGGG
Organism: Piaya cayana; assembly: GCA_013389865.1. Lineage (NCBI taxonomy): Eukaryota > Metazoa > Chordata > Aves > Cuculiformes > Coccyzidae > Piaya > Piaya cayana. Next base: position 175,579 of record WAAB01019714.1, read on the forward strand.
CAGGACATATTGCTTGGAGTAATGTGTTTCAGTAGTCTGTCAGCCTGAGGTGATAGGGGGAAATGAAGATGAGAATGCTTTTTGGGAAAATAAATCTCAAAGGGAAATAAACCTGTCAAAGAGGGGGGGGAAATCTATTATAGCAACTCTTGGTAAAGGTAAAGTAAGCTAGAGAAGGGGAAGAGAAAGGAATTAAAAAGAAGCAGTAACAGGCAGCTAAAACAGGTAAAAGAAAGACAAAGAAAAAAAGACAAGGATGGGAGTTGGGAGAAAGTGGAAGAAGAGAAAGACTTCAGAGATTTATGGGTTTTACACACCTGAAGTTTATTATTTGAATGCTATTTGTCTGCTCTATCTGGGAAAAATCTTGCCCTTAGGTACTACCCATTGTAAAAATAGACTTTTGGGATATGATTTATGCCCCCAATTCCAATATTTAATGATGTTAATATAAGGATACTTCTTAATTTATCGTATTTTTGTATCAGTTTATTCCACTCATATTTATTGTTGAAGGTACATTTCCACTAATGGCAGTATCTGAATTAAAGTTGCTGGCAAGATTCCCTGACTCTAGCAAAGAGAGGGCAGCATTCAGAGGCAGGAATGATTTCTGCAGTGCACTGATGAGGGAAAAAGGCATTAAAATGCATGCAGGTTGCAGAAAGGCTGAAATTTCCTCTGCTAGGAGACAGGTGCAGAAGAAGACAAAATGACCGGATTGATTATTAAATATTTAGAATTTAATTCCTACTTGTTGATGAAATCTAGCTTAAGGCTTGTGACTTTCAGAGCCTCGTTGAAGAGTGTATGCACTGGTTTCTTATAAAAAGTGTGTAGGAGGAAATGGAGAATGATACATGCACAGAACGAGGCCTGGACAAATGGAAATGGAACGAGTCCTTCCTAGCACATTTCTAACCCTTCTCTGGTTGTCACTTGATCACTGCTCCATCAGGATCTTCTCCTGCCTCCTTTACTTCATCACCTCCAAATTGCGTTCCTTGATAATTCAAGTGGGGAATCAATCAGAGACTTCTCTCCTTTCGGCCCCAGGCACTGGAGGCCGTGGGAGGGCCTGCAATCTGATTAAGGCATTGTTGAAAACAGCTTTTGCCTTTCATCTGAAAGCTCTATCCTCAGACTAAATCGGTTGGAGCAGGTGAATGGCACACACACCACTACGTGGTTTCTAAAGGTACCAGAGAATCTAGATCTAGGAAAGTTGCCTTTTAAGGTGCATACAGAGCTGTGAAACAAGCTCTTTCACTAAACAGCATGTAGTCAGCTATATTCACATCGGTATACTATTAAAACATGATTTTTGTTTTTTTACTTAAGCAAAAATTTTAAGACTATGGCCTGTGCTAAAGCCAGACTTTCAAACTTTCCACATGAATCCAAAAGCAACTAAGTTGTTCCTTCAGTTTCAACACACAGGACAGGTTTGTAGAGGGTCTCATCCTGTATCCTTAAGTCAAATACAATTTTCATTTCATTATTATGAATTAAATACCATAATTTAATCTGGTGGGTATTTGCAAAGGGTCAGATCGATGTCAGTCGTCTCAGCAGCGTTCCAGAAGCAGCGCTACTTTATTAACAGGGCAGGCAAAACATTGTTTCTATGGATTGCACAAACACTGCTTTGAATTTTTTTTTTTAATTTCCTGTCTGTGGACAAGCTGGATGCAAAAAAAAATAATAGCCAAGAGTTGTGTGCTAAGTTGTATGGGTAAACCATTTCAGGCAATAACTGAGTGCAGAACATGGATGTGGGTGCCTGGAGCTCAAACTATATTTCCAATTTAACATTATTCTATAAAGAGATCAGATTTTCCTGATTAAAAACCCTGAGAAGGGTTCTATTTAATATCCACATCTACATTCCACACTGTGCTCAAATTTAATCTCTGTCACATAACAAGTTTTTTCAATTATATTGGCTACAAGATAGAAGCATCTCCAACAGGATATTTTTAAAAAACAAATAAATTATATAACTTCTGATGAGCACCACATAGCGAAGGGCATGACCCAAACACCCATGCTACCCTACACATTGCACAGGAAAGAGCGTGAATCCCTTGCTCAGTAAACCACCAATAATAGTTCTATCATTCACAGATTTTCTTTCTACATTGAGCCTGTTTACAAGTATGTGTAGTTGGAGAAAACAGGTGTTCTGAACTTTAGAAAAACTATGTTTTCAGATGAATTCTTTCAGCCTTTGCTTGCTGTGTCTGCTGTTTCTGCCTTTCTGCATCCTAATGGCTTCTATTTTCATGTAGGCAGCACCACAACAGGAGTGACTGTGAATATGTCTGTGAAATGTTCTACTACCATGGCCATTGTCTTATGTTTTCAGTCCTACGTCTTTTGTAAATTCACCTCTTTACCTTTATCCTGTGTATTTATCCCTGTGCTTCCCAATGTGACAATTTCCACATGAGCCTTTAGGGCTCACCTGAGACCCAGCCGCTTGTGCACATGGATGCTTGCAGCTGCACAGAAGAAAGTTACTTCTTTGTGCTTGCACTTTGGGGTTTATTTAAATCAAAATTACATGAAATTATGTTAATATAGATGATTGCCTAAGTGAAGAATATATTCCGTCCACATAGTCACAATTTTTTATTTTCATTTTATTAAAAAAAAGAAATTACTTTACTTAGAAGCATTATTTTCACATGGACAACCTGTTATACCCACCCCAAAATAATTCTTTTAATTGACCGTGACATCAAGATGATCTCAACATGTATAAGCTCAGCTAAAATAATGTGAAAAAATACTGTGAATGTAACCAAAATATTTTAGTTATAAAGCATAGATACTTGAGTGAAGATTGCAATACAGGTATTCACGTTTTGAGGGGAATCTATTAGCATCTTGGAAGCTTCAAGAGACACTCAGAACTGCAGTCAAAAACTGAGCAAAACTGTTGATGTAAAGGACAGTAATTTTTACAGGATAATTTATGACAAATAGAGCATCTTTTAAGGCTTTCTATAAAGTCTCTTGTCTTCAAAAAGCCCTATTCCTCCTTTGTACTTTGGAAGGGAAAGTGATATAAAGCTCAGACAGTGATAGCATCCATTTCACATAAAATTCTCACTGCATTTACTGTCAGCTGAAGTGTTTCATTACCTCAGAACTAAATCATGTTCAGCTGATGCCACAGTCACTTTCCAAGACCAGATGATAAATACTCGAATTTCTGTAGGCCACTGATGCATCTCAGGGGGGTGCAGATGCATTCATGTGCATGTAAGAACATTTGGAGAGCGAAGCCCCTGTGGTCTTCCCCTCCTCTTCATCACCCACCTCTCCCCGTATTGCAGGGGGCTTTTGCTTAGCACAGCAGGTGAAAGTGGCTAGAAAGCCCATGCGGAAACGCTTGTTCATAAAGCAGTATATGATCGGGTTCACGCAAGCAGAAGTGTAGGACAACAAGTGGATAAAGGAGATGGGAGCTCCCGAGAGACGCTGGTCAGCCGAAGCGGTGTCAAACGCACGCCAGGCATTGACACTGAAGATAGGAGTCCAGCAAAGGAAAAATAAAATCACTATCACCATCAACATGCGGATGACAAGTTTCTTGGCCATTAAGTTGGCAGAAGAGCTGTTGCTTCTCACCCTTTCTATTTTGATATGGCCGGGAGCAGAGAGCTGTTGCAATGGCATTTTCCTCTTTCTTCTGGTTTTATTGAGGTAGCATCCATCTCCATCCTCATATTTGGCACTGCAGGTACTTATTTTTCTCTCTGTACACATAAATTAGTACTTAAATAGTTGGCAAAAATATCTCTGAGCCATGATTCAAAATACAAAACAAAGCATGGAGCCTGTCTAAATAAATAACAGAACTCATGGATGAACAACTGCTGCAAAGAAAGCCCTGTCCTAATTCTAAGTCAGTTGTATATCAGCTTCTCTACGTCTGCTGACTCCCAATATTCTCATAATTCAACTGTATAAAAATTGATGCAAAAGATGTAAGGACACTGCTCAAGTACTTACTGAAGGTAATTTTCCAAAATATATGTTTTTATCTTAATTTGTCAACTTTTATTTTGGTATTTACAGAAATGTTCCTCAGCTGTGGTCAAAAAAACCAAATTTGGTGTTTCTAGAATAAGCAAATTAGAAATTTAACATATCCTACTCAGAGTCTTTGCAAACAAGTCATTAGTGAGGAATTATTTGCTGGTGTATAATGGAATTGCTCCAATCAACAAATGCATCTGGCAGGTTCACAACCACAACTGACCATAACGATTATTTTTGCAAATAGAAAACTCTAACATAAAAAAGAAACCCCGAACCAAAGCTAAATGTGTTTTTTCTTCACAATGAAGGTGTTGAGGCACTGGCACAGGTTGCCCAGGGGAGTTGTGGCCTACCCATCCCTGGAAGTGTTCAAAGCCAGTCTGGATAGGACTTTGGGCAGCCTGACCTAGTGGAAGGTGTCCCTGCCTATGACAGGGGCGTGGAATTAGATGATTCTTAAGGTCTCTTCCAACCCAAACTATTCTATGATTCTATATGTTGTTACCTTGTGAAGATTTTCTCTGGCTGGCATCAAATTTTATTCCTCTATAGAGTTCCAAAGAAATGAGGCCATATGCAACCATCATTATAATCCCAGGTATAAGAAAGAGTATAAGTAGCAGGAAAGTGTACCTAAAGGATCAAAAGACAAATTGTGACCAAGGAACAGCACAAAACCAGAAAAACTCCTTTTTCTCCAGATGAGAATTTGGTGGGTGTTGGGAAGGATTTCAAGATTTTCCTGAATTCTTTTCATGCTAACACAAAACATCATTTTGATAGCTCTGGAAATTAGAAGCTTCCCACCTCTTCTCTTCCTTCGATCCCCAGGACAGTACAGCAAGAACAAGGCTAATGTGGCTGCAAAACATCTGTCACCCAACCTCTGCAGGCCAAGAGGTGATGGGCAGCCCTGTGGCGGTCAGAGAAGGCAGAAGGTCTCCGCCTGCAAAAGGGGCCTCTCTGCTGGAACCCAATGAGGTTAGATGTCCTATAGTGCTGAATGATGTTAAAATGGCTTTGCAGAAGCCAAGTGGGCAGCGGCTGATTCTCAAAGGATCCCCTGGTACTGTCAGTCACTGCTTCAGTGAGATCTGACTTGCCCAAGCGTTGTGGCGCACACAAGCAGGGCAGAGCAGCCCTGACCTGGGCTTTCACCCTGGGGCCATGCAGAGCCCTCCAGGAGAGATCCCAGGGCTGGCAACCCCTTCACTAAAGGGAGCAGTTTTTACTTCATTTCACAGCTGTTACTCTCCCAGGCAGCTTCTCTAATATGATTAAAAACTGGGGAAATCATTCTGCTTAAATATGTTTACAAGCCTATGTCTCTTCTGTTCTCCAGGTGCAAACTCACTAAAGCACCTGGGAATCTGCAACAATGCTACGGAGAAGAGAATTTCACCCTGCAGCCTCCCTCCTCGTCTGTACCTATACTGGCAAATTCCTGAGACTACTGGAAGCATTAATACAAATTCACTGTATTTGTGGACACATCACACTGAAGTGGTGCACAATTTAATCTTGTTCCCAGTTCTGATTGGCCTTCAGTAGCCAAAAAAAATCTTACTTCTTGCTAGTGCCAGTTAAAGCACTTAGTCATCGTGCAGGGACACAATGTCTAAATAATACTGCTGCTTGATAGTGCTATTATTTACTTACTCTGCCTGGATGTGTAGGACTTGGACCACTGTTTCTCCCCTCATCTCTCTTATTCTATTCTCTATAAATGACCATAGGGTTCAGTTCTATGTGTCCTTAAAGGGCATTTGCAACCTTTCCAAGTTCTCATACTCTACTTCTCTGCTTCAGAGGACCTTCAGAGAAACAAATTAACAAGCAAGGCAACATACAGAAAGATACTTGTATGTGTTTGCATTCCTCAAAAATTAAGGATTTCTCTGAAAATATTGAATTTATGTTTATACATAATGAGTGAAAGCAGTATTCCTGCTTCAAGAATGGAAGATGCTTCCTTTACAGTGACAGGACGGGCTTATCAAAGCCGAAGATCATAATTTGAGAATCATTGCAAAGCTGAGTATCATTCCTATGTCAAGGAAAAAGTCATAGAGGTGTTAAAATGCAAGCAGCTTAAAAATAGATTTTTTTTTTCAACTTCTTAAATAAGCATGCTAGAAGTGTAAATGTTTGCTGAGGGTTAATACTTGATTGTGAATAGGCTTAATGCTACCATGAAGTCCTGTTTCCCACCAGGTAATGATGCATTTGCTAACAGTCAGTTATGTCTTACCAAGACTGCTGAATGACGTCACTTGGCCAAAGGAGCCGGCACATATTTGCAGTGGTGTTGTTATACTTGGTAAAAGGTACCAGTTTGCTGTAAATTGGGTACGGTGACATGATGGTAAAGGAAACACACCAGGTAGCAGCAATCACTTTAAAGGCGTGAGATTTTGTCTGCCAGACCCTGGACTGCAGAGGTTTGCAAATGGCACTGTATCTCTCCAGAGAGATGGCAACCAGGTTGAACGTAGATACACTTACAGAGACACCTATATGTATATATAAAGAAAAAGGTTATACTTTTCTTTTAAAGGTTCATGCTACTTTAAAACAGTTTTGCTAGATTTCTGTATGCACATAAAAAATTAAAAATATAGCAAACTTAGAATACATATAGGAAATTTAGAATATGTATACAAGTATCATACTGAATAAGTTAGAGCATGTGGGCAACAGGTCTGAGTCTCCAGACTAATGTTCCTGGTCTGCATTTCTCTGTTTCCAAAAAAGCTAAGAGAGAAAATTCATTCCGAGAAACCACAAAATTCTGATAACAGTGGAAGAAAACATTTTTTTCTTCTGATTAATTTCTTTGCTGCTGTGGTTTCTACATAAGTAATAACACTGAAATTCAAACCATTTGGAATCAGTGGGATTATGCTGTTCATTAGTCTTTCAACGCAGAAGTTCATAGCCTCTCTTCTTTTGTTTTAATTTTTTTGAAGTATCCTGCTTGACTGGTGATCTGATTTTCTCATTCAAGAGAATTAAATGTGTTTAACTTTTTTAATTAAATGCTGATGAAGTTACAAAGCAGGAGAAATAAAGTCATGAAGCAGAATTTTTGTCCTTCCAAGTGCCCTTAAATTCTCCTGTTCATATATTATAAAATGTAACATCTGTATTTCTGTCTCTGAGGTGCCCCAGTTTATCACGACAAGATTAAAAATATTTCTTCTTAGCTTTATCACAAATTTTATTTATTTAGCTTTAAATTTATTATTTATTTATTTATTTATTTAGCTTTATTACAAATTTTTCCTTGATTGAATGAGCTTTCATTAAATGATCTTTGTGAATGTTCTAATATAGGTCAAAATATAAGATGCCAATATCTTTACAGTATGCTTTACATAAATCATCTTTCATTTTAAAGAAGGCTTCCTACATTTTAAGATGAAAGATTAAGAGCATAGGTGATACAACAGATGTCAGCTGAAGCCTCTGTTAATCAGAACTGCTAATGGGAAATAGCCGCATTCTGACTTTTATAAATAAAACACCTTCATAATGAAAATATTTGTGCTCAAAAATATTCCACTGGATTTTTTTTACAAAGTAATTTATACATTGTGAAGTAAGAGAAAGATGTTTTATGGCATTTCTGGCAGCAATTTGTTATAACTGTTTAAATATGGCCTTTAGTTTTGTTGGTTTTATCTACAAAAAGATAAGTGTGTTCCCATTCACACACTTTAGGTGTGTACTTTCTCTTACATCAAAGTTCTCAAGGACACAGGTTGAAAGTGGACCTAAGGTTTCTGTAATTAACTGAAGGTCTCTTAAAGTGGCAAAACCCTTACACAATTATTTTTTTAAACAACCAAATGCCCAAGAAGTATTGGAAGTGAGAAAAAATCACTGACGCAGGCAGACACAGCCCAGGCATTTTGAAACTCCTGGCTTCACAACTAAAGAGGGTACAGCACAGCATATAAAAGCTGTGCTGCAACCTCTAAAACCTCTGTCTGTATTTTGTGATCTCCTAGTGAGTTCTGACTATATCTGTTCTGTTCTCAAAAAGTGCTTCCTCTAACTTCCAGCTCCACAAGCAACACCTGCTTTGGCCTTTTTTTTTTTCCATGTATCACTGCTACCAAAAATCCGTGGGCAAAATCTGCCCATTATGAGGCTTGTACAACCTACTAACTCTGTCAGCAACAGGTAAGCGAGTGTGTGCGCTAAGTTCCTTGTTAAGGCTTCATCATGCAACATTCCTCTCACTTAGCCTGATCCATTAAAACACCTCTGTGTGTTGTTAGAATTAAGTGATACCTCTATGTTTTTGCTGGACCATACTGAAGAAACTAGGGCGACAAATATTTGCACTATGGAATTGTTTCTTCATGATTTTGATAACTGATGGCAGATGGAAACAAAGAGCTTTTTTACTGGTCTTTACTGACCTTCTCACTGATCTCATTAGTTGATCTTCAAAGTAAGTATAAATTTCCAAGACTTACCCATGAAATAAGTGGCAGTTTTGCAAACAGCACTACCAAAAATAAAATCTTTCAGCAGGTTGGGAATGAGGGTGAAAGGCATGCAGAAAAGGCAGAGCATCAGGTCACTGACTGCTAGTGACAGCAGAAACGTATTGGTGACTGTTCTCATCCGCTTGTTTCTTATCAGCACTGTAATTACCAGAATATTCCCCAAAACGCTGAGCAGAAATATCAAACAATACAGCAGAATCCGAATTATCTGATGCAAATCTGAAAATTGTCACAAGATAAAAATCAGTTATGCAATATACAGATCACAGACCTGTCTGTTTCATCCTTTAATCAGAAAGTAAATATTTTCTGTAAACCTTTCTGTATTCGATTTTACTAAGGTTTATGTCTTTACACCAATATAAAATCAGTTCTGGAAGTTCTGAAATTCTTAAACTTATTCTGACCTACCTGAATTGCTTAACAATAAAACACAATGTATGCAATACAACATCACTTTGGAGAACCAAACACGACTTCATAAAAGTATCTTCTGTTAACACTAATTAGTGTGCACCACTCACTCACCATGGGAGTTCCTCCTTTAGACAGAAGTAAGAAATGATACAGCAATCAAAAATATTTTAATACATGGATGACTTTTTCAGCCTCAGAGTGCTGTAATTTCATATTCAAATGATTTACTACACAGTATTACATCAGATAACTCCACTGTTGTTGAATAGCTCAAAGAGTAAAAATTACGTTTCTCTGAGTCCTTATCAGAGCTGTTTACATTTTGTGCCAAATAATACTATTGTTTTAGGTTTTAATTATATCAAAATTTTGTTCTATTCAAATTTTTGACTTGGAAAACCAGCACATACTAAATTATTTCCTGCCTTTTTCTCATCTCAACTTATCAGCAAGCAGTTGGTTTTGCACTCCCTGACAGAAAAAGCCTTGCGTAGCTGTTTCTTTCCAAACTATCTCTACTTCCAGTTAGAACTAAAAGTGCCTGAAAAAAACCATCTATTTTTCTATACATACCTTTAGAAGGATAAGGTGGATCATCCACACAGAAAAAAGTGTCATTTTCCAATACAATATCACACAGGAAAGCAGTAATATTGGTACCATTCCCAAGGAAGCTAGCATCAACTAATTCCATCCTTCAGTATCCACAGGTTAGTTTTCATGAAGAAAAGGGTGGCTTTGTGACTATCTGCCCATTCCTTCAGTAAAGAAATACATTTCTGAATGAAATCTTCAGGAGAAATTTGCGAAAGGCAGTTGTGCAAGGAAGCTCTTCTAACTCTCCTGTCAGGAACACCCAGCACACACAGTCCTGCTCAGGCTGAACAAGATTTATTCCAGGGGCATACGAGGCAGTTCGGAAAAGCTAAGTGTGTGTGCACATACACACTCACACATAAGCACCCACATCCACACACACAGAGCCCCTCCGGTACTTTTTAAGATCCACCCTCTTCTGTTACGGCCTACTGTTGGGATTATAGATAGGCTAGAAAAAGATTACAGCATTAACCCCTTGCAAGATTGCTTCTACTCACATCTCTGCAATATTTCTCAGAGGGAGCCTGTTTTGCCACGGCAAATAAATCATAATCAGTGAGTGATGAGAGACATAAATCTTTCTCTCAAAGAACAACATTTAAAATGGTGAGAATAGCTGAATAAAAGGGCATAGAAAAGAAAAACGTAGAGAAGATTCAGCATGCTTTACATGAAAATGATACTTCACATTTTTCAGAGTGGACTGAAGATTGTGCATGCTCAGAAAAATAAGAGCTGTTAAGTTTATTCATTTGGTGAACTGCTAGCTTCATACGAAAGCACTGGTAGTGCCTAATCCAAATCCCAGTAGGTCCATAGAAAGACTTACTAATTTCAGTATTCTTGGATCAAACCTTATGAAAGTATGATTTTAGAACTGTTGGTTAATATAAGCAGAAGCCTACATATTTTCTCAGTACAAGGATTTGTATATGATTTGAATGCAAACATGAACTGATAAACTGCGGCACATTAGTTACACATGAGCGTAAAATGAGATAGTCTTGATTGTTTAAAAGAAACCCTTTCTTCTGAGTTCTGCTTTTTGAATACATGGACATCATCCTCTCTGGCGTTTCCATGAAGTCACAGGCATTTAACTCCCAGTATACGAATTGTTTATGGTCAAAAATGTAAATTAATGTTGTGAATGAATACCTGCTATAACTCAATTGAAAACAGAATTCGCATTTAAAATCTCTTTCTAGTTAAGTAGGCAGAGCAATAATAGCTTCCCAGTAACAGGTTTGGACCTCTCACAGTTGATATAAACAGACTGAAAGGCCTGGGTTTCTTTTACAGTCTTGCCAGCCTCGCTTCATAATGCCCTTAACTGGAATGGGGTACATAGGAAAGCAGACTGAAGAGTTACATCTACAGTTCTGATTTCTAAATTATCATTTCTTTAGCGGCTTAATTACAATTTTTAAATTTTTTTTACAAATTTGCACAGGTTTCAAAAATCTGAGGTGAAACAACTCAAATCTGGCACATCTATACAAAGCATAACCCTTTCATCTGAAAGAAATGTTCAGCCCTGCAGGAGTGAATTCTGGTTTCATAGGCATAAGGCACTGGTAGGAAATTAATCAAGAATTACAAGTTCTGGATTATTTTTCCAGTTGTGAATCCCAACATGGGAAAAAATAATATTAAAGAAGTAAAAGTTAAAATATATTTCCATTTTTACATTGATTGAGCAATAAGATTGAATATTAAGTATCAGTGTCTCCAAAACACCCATTTTCTCTTAGTCCCTGTCGTGGTTTTGATTTTAGAAACCAGGTTGTAACTGAGGAAGTACTCATCCTCCCAGTATTCCATGCTATTTTCTACGTAAACCAGGGTATAAATAAGAAGGGGGAGACGCCTCTTGTCTCCTTTTCCCTTTCCGGTGGACCCTGGAGCAGGTTCTCTGCTATCGGCTCTGCTTGTGTGGAGGAGTGAGGCCTTGTGGACCTTGAGAGGCAGAGAGTGCCAGCGGTCGCTTGGTGCAGTTCTGCTATCTCAAGGAGAGTAGTAAGATTTTCTGTTGTTAGGGTTTTTTTATTGCTTACTCCTGGGTTTCTATTGTGTATATCATATCATATGTGGATTTTTATTTTCTCTCCTTTTTCCCTTTGGGGCAGGGGGAGGTGTTCGGGGTCCCCTTCTCCTGGGTACATAGTGTTCTGATTGTATATAAGTGTAAATACATGTGTATTTTTTTTCTGTACAGCTTTGGTCTGCTCATTTCGGCATTTAAGTAGCTTTTTTTCCTTCTCCCTTTCGCTTGTGAGACTGGAGGGGGTGGGGGGAGGAGAAGAGACTGCGGGCTGTAAGGTTTGAGCATTCGACAGAAAGGTCTGATCCAAACCATTACAGTCCCTAATCCAGTTTTATTTTTTAATATATTTTCTATGTTTAAACTGATGACAAAGCAATCTCTCCATTAATTGACAAATGTTTGTTGTTGTTTTAGTTTTGAATTTATTTTGAATTATTCCAGTACTTTCAGAATTGTCTCTGAAAATGACAATTTATAATAAAGTTCTCAAACACCTGAAATGGCAGGCAATACAGGTGCTGATTTAGTAGTGGTCGTGTGCAGAAAAAGTAGTGGATGGACTTTGGGAAGAACTGCCAAACTTAGGTGGCTTTTTTGCTCTTCTTTATAGACAACAAGAAGATGCAGCATACTCTAAGCTGCCAGAACTTCCAGTTAACAACTTCCCTTTCCTCTGAAAATTATGTTCTATGAAAGAAAAATCAACAACAAACCAACTCAGAACAAGTTTTGTGGTCTATGTCTGTGTTTATGTAGTGTCCTTTACGCTCGAGATATGGATCCTGTTCTCTATATCTGTACGATTCACTTCAGTGAAGTCTTTGAATTTTAGAACATTTTTCTTCTGTCACATAAAGGCATTCACTCTCAACAATTTTGAGCTTTGAGACCTTTCTTTATCAAAAGAAGCTATTGGAATTATTTATAATTATAATTGTCTGACCTGCTGCAAAACACAGGCTGGGTAATTGTGTTTAGCAATTCCTTTACTGAATTAAGTAGCTGGTAATGGAGTTAAGAGTCTTTTTGTAAGCAAGATGTCTAACTGTTGTTCTACGCTTCTTCTTAATGTGGAAGAGATGTTTCTAGATTCCTGGCACCTTCTATTAGATCTGCATTAGAGAAATCAGTTTCAGTTGTGTTGAATGGCTGACATTAGGAGTATTTCTTCTATTACTTTTTACCATGGATGTGTTGCTGTTTGGGGTTGGATTCTCTCTTAATTCACTTTTATTCTACAGGTTTTATACTGGTTCTACTGCTGTATTTTTGGGGTAAGGGGTTAACAGCTGATGCTTTGATAAGTTATAGCTTGACTATTTCTGTACCTTGAGGAAGAAACTTTATACTAAAGGTGGAGATTAACTTTTATTCACGCTGCCACATATAGGCTGAGACTGTGCATTTCTCATCATCTGTTTGGCTTTCAGTCTTGCTACTGTATTGTGTAGTGTCTTCTATGAAGTCTCCAGGACCTAGTTAAAAAGAGGAAAAGAAACAGAATGAATGTCGATATGGGGGAAGTTACAGCAACTCTGTGGGAGAGACATTGATCAGGAGGGAATACAAGATTAGGGCGATCATTGCAGTCAAAGAGATTGTGTTGGGCTCTTGTACTGTATCCTGTAGTGTGTCAGAGACTGAATTATCCTTCTGAAGTCAGCTTCTCTGTACCTATCATGATTTTATCATATCTGAAGAACATAATTTCGATTATTCAGTCCCTGTTTAACAAACAGTTTAATGCCTTCCATAAGTATCATGGCCCAGGTCTAAAATCTTTTCTAGTTATTCTGCAGTTTTTCAAAGATGCTAATACATAAAGATGAGTCAAGAATTTTAATAATGGCATTTGAGTTTTCATGAAGTTTTTTCCTCTGTCCCTTTCCTGTAATTCCTGTAATTTTGTTCACCTTTTTTATGACTCCTGAAATGGAACTGATTTTTTTCATGGCAGAATCTACCGCAAGTTCCGTAGCCTCTTTCCTACATACTAATACCTTGTTTAGAGACCTACACTTTTGATGAAAAAATATAATTGTTTTCTACTTTGTAGTGATTTTTACTTTCCCAATTTATCAGAGTTTTCCACAGTTCTTCGAAGTCAGTTCTTACTTCTTCTCTCCTTCAATGACTTAGCATTAACAGAAAACTCTTTTGTCTCACCCCTCATCCCATTTTCTGGAGTATTTATGAAAGTGATGAGCAGCTGTAGAAAAGCATCCTGTGGGGCTACATTTGTGATTGCTTTTCATTCCTACCTTCATTCCTACTCTTTATTTCCAAACTTGTAATCATGCTGTTACCTGTTTCACTCCAGTTCAATGGCCTCCTGCTTGTCCATGATGTTAAATTTTTCCTGACCTCCTGCTTCCATGATTCTGATTGCTCTTTCTGGCAAGAAAATTCACACTAGTGTTTTTACCTCAGCCCAGGTAGGTCTTCCAGGACTATCTGTGAACATTGATTGCCTTATATTGAATCGTCTCATGCCTTAGGAAATTCCTCCTAGAGAAGAAGTGATGAAACAAAGAAAAAAGTGACAACAGCAGCTCAGTGATGTGGTTGTGCACATAGAATGAGGGAATAACAACTTAAAAAAAGCAAAACATGAAGTCTGAAGTGAACATGCAAGTTATTGAAAAACTCAACAGGTATTCTACAGAGTTATTAAGATCTTTAGAAGTACAGTCACCGATTAATCACCGCTTACTCATGGCTTATTGGCTTCGTGTCCATACAGTGCTCATGGATGCCAGAAACTTGGATCCCAAGTAATCGTTTCTGACTGCCAGTCTGCAGAGAGAGTGACTTTTTCTTAATTTTTTTTTTTAAATGGGGAGAGAAGTAAATTAGACTTTTCCATTCCACTTTTGCAAAGGTAGCATAAAGGTATGTTTGCATTGCACGTCGCTTTTTCTGGGTAGGCAAATTCAAATAACATTTGTCATGCTTATTGTGCTGAACTACATGTGAGCAGGTGGCTTCATTCCTTGACATCCATGTTGCCCCAGTGCAAGCCCACTGGTGGTGGCAGTGGCAGTGTCAGCCTGTGCATTAAGAGCCCTGCCACAACCATGCGACATGGAAAAGGATGAATACCAGGGAGCAGCAGACTGTTATGGGAGACTTGGTATAGTTCTCTTCACTTCTGGGAGTCTTGGCCACAGCTGGTCATCAGTGGTACACATCACTGCACTGACCTTCTTGCTCTCAGGGACTGAGAGGCTGGTCAGGGCTGTATATCACAACAACAAACACTATAAAGTTAGTACAGGCCTCTTGCATCGGTCTCAACAGTATATGCAATGGTGTGAAGGACCATCTTCCTTGGGACAGGAGGAGCCCCTTACCTGGCCCCATCCCGAGGGATAGATTCACTACAGTGTCAAGGCATCCTTCCTAGACACAGGCAAGAGGGCTGAAGCCAATCAGGCCAGTAGCCATGGCCAAAGGCTTCATGTTGTCATTAGATAGGCAGAACAGGTGTAAATGCCTTGGGTGCTGCCGGCTTTGTGGAGCTTCTCCGGACAGTTGCAAAAGGGTGAAGAGTGAAGTGGTGGGAGGCAGCACGTGGAGCACAGACATGGAGGGCTGAGGGATAAGTACTGAGCCATGATTGACTTCAGACGGTACCAATTTCAACAAAAAGGAAGTGTAGAATGAGTGAGGGAGTGCTATCTTGTGCAAATCCCAACAGCTAGGTAGTTGCAGTTTAAAACAAACTGGATCATCTTGTTCATGTGCTAAGATCTCTAAATCTGCAAGGCGTGGCTTTCCTCCACAAAATTTGTGCAGATCATTTGTCCAGAGATTTTCACCTGTTATCACTGTCCCCAACAGTTTTGATTCTGTGAGTGCCAGGCTTACAGACGGGCTTGTAATTCCAGTTCCCCCAGAGCCTTTCTTAAACATTGGCATCACATTTGTCCAGTTTTTTAACCCTGGCAACGATGTATTTCTAAGCAAGAGATTACACATCTTGTTATATAATTTCACTATTTCCTTTAGAAGTTCTGGATGAATGCCATCTGGTCCTGGGCTGAGCTGGATTCAGTGTCTGCTGGTTAAATTGCCAGGCTAAATGAGTAACAATTTGCTATGAACTCTTGACTCCCCTTTTGGAGCGAATTTCTGCATGAAATACATTAGAGATCAAAGGTTTTGTTTTCCTAGGCATTTTTTTTGCATAGTTTTTGTCAAATCATAGAATAATTTAGCCAATAATCTTAATGTTTGGACGGTTCTGAGTTGCCTTTTTAACATCATTTCTCTCTCCACTAATTTAGCTAATTGCATGATAGATCACTTCCCATACAGATCAGTATCATCTCATTGTCTCTCTGCAAGCTTTAAGAGAGAGAAAAAAAGGAAGCTGTTTTAATTAAATGCTTGCTAATCACAGATATGGTTTTATTATTTAGGAGAAACAAAAAGTTGAATGTCTGTCCCACTTGAACTTACTCATGCATTATTTGGGACGCTAGAAGTTTTAGGCAAGAACTTCCTTTGAACTGGATGCTTTATTAACAACACTAATTTATTAATAAAATTGGCTTTGTTAATTAAGAAATAATTTACATACTATAGTGAAAGTGTGTAGATAGTTTAGAGAAAAGTATACAAAAGTAATTTTCCCCTGTATTGAAGGAAGAGGAACCGTCATAACAAAAGAAAGAATCTGCCTATCTGCCTTTTTTTTTTTTAATGCTTTTTTCCCTACTGTAATATCAAATATTGAACACACTGGCTTTGCAGCCAGAACAGTTGCTGTGTTCTGTTATTTCATACTATGTGTATAATGCTTTTCTTGTCCAAAACCAAACCACATCAGTTTACAGTTGCCTCATTCTTTTTCCTGAAGAATAAGCATCTGTTCTGTTTTATTTCACTAATTTGACAACAATCTGTACTTACATTTATACGGAAATTCCAATTGTAAGATGATGAATTTGGAAAAGCTTATCTCTATATTGTGTCAAACCTACAAATAATGTTGGATGTGTTGCCAGTTCTTTTTTGTCCTGGAAAATGAAACAAAATAAATTAATTTGAAGAAATACATATGGAAAGTCATGGTCTACTTCTGTTCTCACTTGCCAGAGTTATGTTGGCATAAGGACTCTGATTCAGTGGACTAATACAAATACCGGGAGATCTGAAGTAGGTCACACTATTGGAGAACACACAAAATTCTCAGAAACACGTTTATTTTAAGCTTTTTTCCAGGTGATTTGAGCTAGTGAGCAGCATCAGTGCCTCACAGTAACTGAAATTAAGACTGGTTTATATCACACTCATCTAAACTCAATAACATAAGCATGGAATTTAATTCGGAGCACCTTGTTGTACCATCAACTTTCCAGCTGCAGAGGAGTATCAAAGGTAAATAAGTTGCTCTTGCTGCCCTTGCAGTGCATCTCCAGTGGTCACGTACAGCATTGCTGTGGCGTGGAGCTTAATAAATGCATGGAGGACTCCACAGATCTTGATAGATGATACTCCGTCTGGACACACCTCAAGGTATCTTTTAAATGATTTTGAGAGTGATCACTTTTCTTTCAAGTGCAAATTCATAGTAGTTGAACTTCTTGGATGTATCATCCCCCTGACCTATGCATGAGACACCNAGCATTGCTGTGGCGTGGAGCTTAATAAATGCATGGAGGACTCCACAGATCTTGATAGATGATACTCCGTCTGGACACACCTCAAGGTATCTTTTAAATGATTTTGAGAGTGATCACTTTTCTTTCTTTTCAAGTGCAAATTTGTAGTATTTGAACATCTTGGGTGTATCATCCCCCTGACCTATGCATAAGACATGTTACAGCTGGTCTTGATGCCTTCATGGGCATCCAGTCAGCCTGTCACACCATCTTTCTCAGAAGAAAGGATAGGATGTCCCCTAGGTGATGGCTGTGACTTTTTTGCACAATGTTCAAAGCTCACTCATGAACAGAGTGAATAAAGTATAACATCTCTCTAAATCTTCAGGTCCAATTTCATAATCATGTCAATGTCTTGTGGATTTTCTAGGTGAAAACGCAGCCAGAAATTAATTTTCATTCCAGAGACTGTTAGGCAAATGTTGTATACATTTTAGAGAAAACCGTTTCAAAGAAATATGTGTAAATAGTCTGTGGAGTGTAACATAAGATCACATAAAAATCCCTCTGGCATCCTGTGATAGCCAATAAGATGCCATAATGAGGTCTGGGGTCAATCATTATCTACTCATTTCTCCTGCATAGTTTATCGTGTATGTTATGACTCATGTTGGCACTTCTCAGCCAGTGTTGGCCTGTCACTAAGCTCAGCTGCATCGCCTCTCTCCATATAGCCCTCCAGCTAATTGTTAAAATTGAGGGCAGAAGTTATAACAATGGTTGCTGGACAACTGAAGCCAACCCTTTTCTTTTTATGGATTGCCATAACTGAGGCATTAGTGCTTACAAGAAATGAATAGAAACCCATGAAAGAGGAACACAGATATTTTTAAAAGGTGATTGTTTCTTTGTAAGCTATATGCTGAGTGGTACAGCCCTATTTTTTACTTCATACTGTGAATATATTAGTTTGCTAGAAAAAACAGCTCAGGATTCAAGCTACAGATGCGAAGAAATAGCCCTTTACACCCTTACATTGTGGATAACAGAACCACATGCCAACTTAGGAGCATCAACACATTGCCTCAGAGGTCAGTTTTTTAATGATCTTGAGACTATCAGGGTTGCTACTATTAACTGACTCCTTTCAGCATATTTTTGCATATCAGACTAGAATCAGTCAAAGGCAAAATCTATCAAATGTTCTAAGGTACCGGTTGATAAAAGTTGCTTTATGAGGTAGTCATGACTGTTTCTAACACATGGGAAAAAAAATCAGACGCTGCCACCAGAAGCATTCCCCATAAGTTATAATGTCAACAAGAAAATGGTATACCTGTTCTTCACACTACTCAACTACTTAACAGAGCTCAAAACCAGAACAGACTGCTAAATAATTCTCTACTTTTGACAATCAAGAACTGTAGTCTTTTCTTTTCAAGATTCCAATTAAGCACATAACAAAGAGTCACTGCTATTTTACCACTAGAGATTTCCATTAGTAGATCCCACAGAAGTATATGAAAGAACTTAGTTACACTAACTGCAGTCACTATGAGTTTTAATTTACAGATTAAAAAAAAAACTCAAAGGAAAGTGAAATACCACAGGCCACTCGACGAGCTGATGGAAGAGTCAGGAAAAGGAAAGCGGTGTCTGGAATTGGTCCAGTGCTTTATTTGTCAGACAGCTCTTTTCTCAAAAAGAACCACACTATATCAATGACATTAAAATCTATTTGATTTCCTCATTTCAGCAGAATTTGCTAAAGAGATGTTAGTTTTACACCACCAACTAACTCATTAAGGGACTGGCTGTGCAGTTAGCAGGGAGGGAATAGAGAAAGTCAGTTGAAAAAAGTCAGATTTCTGGAGAAGTATCAGTTTCTGTAACAGATGATAAATACCTTTAAGGTAATATGATTGACATTTTTTCATTGGCATCTGAGTTTCCAATAATCATATAATCCTTGGCATAAGGGAACCTAAGCTACGAGTAGCAAGATAAATATTGCCTCTATTAGAAAAATACTGAAAATCACACATACATAAGAAGAATTCATTTAATCAACAGGAGCTCTTGAAAGCTTCAGTTTTTATAGGAATCATAAACTCTATGGATAGCAGTCTTCTGTTTTGACATAAATTTGCAGAAGTGTGCACAAGAAATCCAGCATAAAGTTTCTTTATGTTTTGTTGAATTCTTTATTACTCAGTAGCTAAAGAGGGGTGAAGAGCTTAATTTTTTTCAGAGTTACTATCTGGATACGTCTTTTATCAAAAACTGAATTATGACTACCAATTTGAGTTATTTAAGACAATTCAGAGCATGAAGTGAGGGTAAAGAAAAAAAGTAGAACAGAAAATAAAGTATTTGCAGCAGGGTATCTGATTATCAAAGAGCTAGCCAAGGACTCAGAAGAATCTAAACATTTTAGGAGATATTGCAAAACTATTCTCCTTTAGAAGACCTTTCTACCAGTACTACTAGTTACAACATAGACAGTTGCTATCATCTATAAACCTCTACCAGCAATTCCCACAAAGAAACAATACTCTCTCCTTGAAAGTAGTTAACCCCAGCAGGATTTTGATATAATAAAAAGAAAGCAAAAGGTTATACAATGTCTAGAATTTTGCTTTTTCTCCATTGTCATTATTTTGCGCAGGAGAATTCTCAGACAGTGAGATGATGGGCTGTCCCCTTCAAGTTCTGGGGCTCCTATAATGGAAGTAAGATTAAAAGTTAGGCTCATGGCTATGCGTTTCATTGTACACAATTAAGTATTTTATTGTTTGACTCTTGTTCTTTTACTGTGACAATCTCCAAGTCATTTTTTCCTTTTTTTTAACTGGAACTCTGCCAGCTGATACTTTGGACTAATTATTCAACCAAGCAAGATGAGGTACAGGGAGACCTTCAGGATTGTAGACAATTAATTCCCAACTAAGGTTCTGTTCTAGGTCTTCATTTCTGGAATGCATATCTTTATTTGTAAAGTAGCCAAAATATCTTTCTATTTTGGACTTCTTTGATAGGTGTAATGCTGTCCAGTAACTGGAGGTAGAAAGCTGTCTGTTATAGTTTTCAGAAAATGAGAGTGATAGTGACAACAAATACTCTATTTATATCAACTATTGTGCTAAGCTGTCCTGGGAGAAATTGACAGTATTTCCATTCTGAGTGATTTCAAAACATCATTCAAACACTGAAACACTGCAAATAATAACACACAGTGTTTCAGCACAGGCAGGCTGTTAAAAGATAGCATTATCTGCCTTACTTGCTTACATGCTTTTGTCTACATAATTCTTACAAAAACACACTCTGAGGTACAATTGCTGTAGTTAGTTTGGGACAGTGTGTCCATGTTTATACAATATTACATTGTGCAGGGAATTAATGTGACTGAAAGCATGTAAGTTTTAAATTCATTTTCATAGTTTAGTGTTTGCTTACATTACAAAACTGTTTTAAAGCTGCCAAGGAGAACACTCAGCTCTCAAAAGAAGGGAGAAACAAAGTCCAAGAACAACCCTACAAGAGTTTCTAGATCCTCTTGGTTTATTCTTCATTTTTGAGTCTTCTGTTTGAAAATGTAACAAGCAAGGAAACCAATCAACCTAATCCTTCATAATAAAAAAAAATAGAGAACGGATAAATCCACTTTGTCATCAAGTCTTAATCTGAGGAACAAAAAGGTATCTAAAATTGATACCCAAGAAGAGATCTGTGTTCTGCTTTGAAGTTTATGGTTATATTTCTTAATGACTAAGAAGAGGAACACTATGATTTAGACACCTAGTAATATATTCAAGGCTACTTGCTGGTTGTTGAAGATGTGCAACACACACTGACATAAATCTGTAATAAGTCACATATATTCCAGGCAGTAAATAAAAGTATAACAGACAACCTTAAAACATTTATTACATTTTCCACAGAAGACAAATTCCCTTACTACAATACATAGGGACATTGTTAAGTGGTAGACTTGGTGGAAATAAGTTTCTGGTTGGACTCGATCTTAAAGGTCTTCTCCAACCTAAGTGATACCATGATTCTATTCTAGGTAGGATATGGTACTAAGAAACTATTTCAGTGGAGTAATACTCAATATTGTATAATAAATAAATAGAATATCAGAGTTTTAGATATTTTTAATTGTAGGTATAGAATTACACATGTTTTTAGACTTTTTAAAAGGGACTATTTTCTTGTCACAGCCAAATTCAAAGTTTTGTTTGTACTTACCTCATACAACCACACTGAAATCAACAGGCTTGAAAAGGCAACACTGACTCTTACCCTAGCATACCTATGTACTAAATATCTCTGACCTGCAGATTTTAAATAATAATCTCCTAAGAAAGCTCTTTGAGTGCATTACTTGCTTACAGACTGATTGGTTAAAGTTTATAAGAGCTGTAAGTGGCTGAAGTAAGCTGTTACATGGGAACTGGGAAAACGTTTGCTTGTGAATGTTGAAATTTTTTTTAAAGGATTTTGATATGTACGGTAGTTTTATCAATTTCCCAAGAGACTTGCTGATAGATGAATATACAATTTGAAATTAAGGTATAAAATACAGTCATGTATGTAGCATATATACTACTCAGTATATAAACTGTTTTTGTGATTTAGCATGTGTTTTCCTTCAAAATGGATCTAGATCAGTGGACCCCATTTCTGTTTTAAGCCTAACAAATCCTACATTTATGTAATTATATCTTAATAGTCATGGTAAATGTACACATAGGATTTTATGAATCAGAAGGTACAGAATATAACTAGGCTAAAGCCCATGAAACTTGATTAATAAAAAACCACATGAAAAATGGACTAAAACTAATAATACGAGAAAAATTAGGGACTTTGTGAATGTTATTTGTTTTACATGCCTGATAATTCACAGTTGCTGCTCAGCAATGCTATTAAAAAGTACCAGTAGTAGATATAAATTGTGACTTGAGATACATGATGCTCTCTAGGGCAGCTTATAGCTATCTAAAGCCAAAACCTGGTAGGAAATTACCTAAAATCAAGAACTGAAGCACTGTGAAACTCCTAAAACTAGACTGATAATGCCTGATGTCATTGGTAGTCAAGTCTAGCTCTGAAGTTCAGCCATGTACTAGATAAATTACTTTGCTTGAACAATAGTCTGCAGTTTTCTGCTCTGATAAATGAAAAAGCATCATCTAAGTCTCCTACATTCTTCAGATTGCATCAGTGGCATTTGGAAAAAATCTCACTACTCCATGGGAGCTGAATATTTTAAATAAAGTATTGAAACTTGTCATAATATACACTATGACTTTGTAGAAACTAATTTAACTAAAGCTTAAAATTGCTGGGGGTGAGTCACTGACAAAAATTCCCTTTTCTCACATTTCTGGTTTCTGCTACACTTCTCAGTTATCAGCTCCAAACAATATATTGTGGTTCTGATTGCACAGGGGAAACCAGTGGATATTATAAAGGTGAGCTTGCAAGACTGGCCCATAACTGAGATTAAAGGTTAATACACATTAGTGTAATACAAAGAATTAGCACATTGAGCAAAGGGCTGATTTTTCTTTTCTGAAACAATCTGTTTGAATGAGAAATCCAGAGGGTAGCTGTTTGATACTTTAGTTCACAGGTGAAATTCTGCTAATGGTTTGAGTTGGATGATCTGGCTTATGGATTTGAAACCCTCATGACTTAAAATGGTTCTGAGTGGAGAAAGAGGAAATGAAGGTCTGGACAAGAGTAGCTTTTTAGATGGAAAAAAAAAGCCAAACAAAAAAAATAACACAGTTTACTTTAGAGGAAATAAAAATGTTGTACTGCCCTGTCTGAAGGAAAGCAAATTTGGACAGTTTGCAAGGCATAAGGATATGCATGGTTCTAAGGTGTTTTTAAATTTTCTTTAGTCTTATCTTTTTGGTTTGGCAGGAAAATAAAATGTTGTTGCATGCTTTTTTTGTGGTTGTTTTTTTTTCTTCGTTTTTATTTTAACTCGGATTCCTGTGGCACTTGCTGGCTGGAACTCAGCCATCCTTACATATGACACTATCTGCCACTAGGAATTGCACATGCTGCCATTCTCTTGCCAGTGTCCCCTGCAGTGCACACACACATACACACAGAAAAAAAAAAAAAGATATACACAGTGTTTCACAGTGTTTCTAATACATTATCAGGATGAACACAATGTGTAGAACCCCTCCAGTTCCTCACTACCCCTGTTCCCTAAGAAAGCAGCCCTAAGAGGAAACTTCATGTCCTGCCATTCCTAGAAGCAAGAAAATGAAAGATGAAGGTGGGATCAGGGCACCATGAGTGTTGTGAATTGCTTACAGGAAGACTGTCTTGGGTGCAGCTTGAAAGTGCTGGGATTTTGTTGGCTGCTGGGGTTTTGCTATTGGTAATGCTGGGATTTTGTTGCCATTACTGGAGTTTTGTTGATCTCCCTCACCCATTACTCATTATACAAGGCAATTGCCTCCTTTCATGGCACCTGCAGACAGTTCTGGTTATTAGGTCAAGTAATATAGCTGTGGGGAAAAAGGGCAAGCTTCCAGGGACACAATGCTTCCTTCCCTTTTCCTGTCTGCTTTTACACTCCTGGAAATACACTGGTCTTCAGAATCATTCGGAAGCATTAAAATGTATTTTGCCTCATGTGGCCTTAAAAATGACAGTATGATGTGTCTGTTGCTTCACGTTCTTTCCTCTTTTCAATCTAAAACCCAACTGAGAAAAGAGGAAGAAAATATGGGTGAAATATTTCAGATACTGGCTATATAATTTTCACTTTCCCTTGCCAAATTCTAGGTGCTTTCTAGACTTGTTGCGGCAAATAAATAAAAGACACTTGGAATACTAGCATAAGTTATAGCTAACTGCAGTAACAAAACAACCAAAAAAAAAAAAAGAACAGTAAAGAAAAGTGCAACACTGTAGAGCACTGCATCTGCAAAAGCAGGTGTGACACAATGGGGAGTTGCTGTTCAGGGGTATTGGACAGGGATGAAGAGATGAAAAGATGACAAAAAAAACCCCAACAACCTCACCAGAAAAATTATGGCACCTACACCAGACCTTCTGATCAAACCAGCAAACCACCTTTGGTTTGTAGCTTCATCATAAAGCCACTCTATTCTGGCTGAACTGCAGTTGCTTATTTGCAATTTAAAAGTAAATCATGATGAAATTGTCAAACACTTATCACATGAACCAATTTAAACCAGTCACGTGACAGCAGGGGGACAGGGTTTGGTTGGGATTTCTGCCAGTATCTGTTATGTAAGTGATATTTTTTAACAATGACCTATATTTCTCAAGCTGCTATACAGAAATCTCCTTGTAAGGAAAGACAAACGAAGCACAGACCAAAGCATGAGACTTCTTAACTGGATATGGTAAGGATAAAGAAGAAGTTGTTAACAACTACTTGGTGAGGCGCTGTAAAGATTATCTCTTTTTATGATCTTGTTTTTTAGATCTGAGTGGCATTTACAGGAAGGAAGTTTTCCTACCTATACTGGCGACATAACTGATTGGATATAAACCAGGTGCATAGGAGAAAAGAAACTAGACTGGAAATACCCTGGAAAAACAGCGAATGAAGAGTGACAGATATGCATGTATTGAGAGTAACAAACAAAAGCAGATTTGGAGCAGAGGTAGTCAACTGCTGGAAATGACTCATCTGCAGCTGACATTAGCTCTTTCTCCTGTTTTGTTGACTTACAGAAGACAAGGATGATTTTTGCAGACTTGTGAAGTCCTATGACTTACACATGAAACTCGCTTGCTATATGATTTCCTTATTCCCCAGGAGTAGGGAACTCGCACTTCTAACCAGCAAAGTGCTGTCTTCTGTCCCTCTCCATGACCTGCCACTTGGCTGAACTGCTGCCTGCAGACCCCAGCATGGAAAACTGCCACACACTAAGCTGTGCTGCCACTTTCAACATACTCAACCTCTGAGTGCCCACATATCAAGCCGCTCTGATAAGTGACATACTCGCCAAACTCAATGATTGCTGAATCAGTGGCAGTCCACAGGTTCTCCAAAAAAATGGAAAAGAAAATGCTGCTGAGGACTGTGCCAGACAAGGATGGAAGACTCCAGTTTATGCCCATTCCCCCTGTCCTATCAGTACAAGCCTTTGTGAACAAAAGCTCAGCTTTCTTGTAGCCCCTTCAGGCACTGGAAGGTTGCTATAAGATTTCCTTGGAGTCCTCCTCTCCCTCTCCCTCTCCACTTCCCCTCCCTCTCCCCTCTCTTTCCTTTCCTTTTTCTTTTCTCATTTTTCTTTTCCTTTCCTTTCATTCTTTTCTCTTTCTTCTTTCCTTCTTTCCTTCTTCCTTTCCTTCTTTCTTCCTTTTCTTCTCCAGGCTGAACAAGCCCAACTCTCCCAGCATGTCCTCATGAAGAAGATCCTCCTAATGTCCAACGTAAATCTTGCCCCTCCCCCCCCAAATTTTAAGCCAATCCTTTCCAGCAATAACCCACTATAACCACCATCCCGAGGCGCGCATCCCGGAACCTTGGTGCCGGGCGGAACCTTCGGGCCGTGTGCGGCTTTCCGCCCGGGGGAGGCGATAGAGCGGCCCGGCTCGCGCCGTTGCCCGGTAACGCGGGCGCGGGAGGCGCCGCGATGCTGGACCCGGACAGCGGGCTCTCCCTGACCATAGCGCGCATCGTGCAGCGGCTGCAGGGCTCCAGCCTCCACTCCCAGCTGGAGCGACAGGCCCGGGTGAGCCCCGACCCGGCGCCGGGACCGCCGGCCCCGCCTCCCTAGCCCGATCCCCTCACGCGGCGCTTTGTTCCCGGCTGCCGACCCCGGACCGTGCGGCCTCCCTCCCCTGCCGTCTCTTGCCACGCCCTCACCCCTCTTCACTCTCCTTGCCCTGCCTCTCCTCTCTATCCTCCCTGTCTCTGGCCTCTCATTGCCTCCGTCTCTCTGGCCTCTCTCCTGTCTCTTGCCACGCCTTCCTTCCTCTTCCCTCGCCTCGCCCTGCCTTTCCTCTCTAGCCTCCCTCTCTTTGGCCTCCGTCTCTCTGGCCTCACCTCCGTCTCCCTTGCCTCCCTCCCGTCTCTTGCCACGCCTTCCGACCTCTTCCCTCCCCAGGCTTGCCCCTTCTCGCCCTGCCTCTCCTCTTTTGCCTCCCTCTCTCTGGCCTCCCTGCCCAGTCTTGCCTTGCCTTTCATCCTCTTCCCTCCCCTCTCTAGCCTCCCTCTTTCTGGCCTGGCCTGGCTTCGCCTCCCTTCACCTCTGTGGCCTGGCCTGGCCTCCCTTCTCCTCCCTCCCTCTCTCTGGCCTCGCCTCCCTGTGGGCTTGAGAGCTGTCTAGTTGGTTTCTAGAGCTGTGTTTATCATTCCTCCCCCTGGGAATGAATGATTTATTAGGGAATATGGAGAATATCCTCTTATAATCTTCAAGTAGTTCCTAAAATTAATCACTTTGTGTTTTAATCTGTAATTTGGAAAGCTTTACATATCCTCCCCCCTCACCTCCTCCTCCCCTCAGAAGATCAGGATTTGTGGAAAAGAAGTGAAAATAAATGAAAAATGCACATGAAAACATGAAAGAATTTTTTTTAAGCTAGGAAAACAGTTGCGCTTTTTATATTTAATAACTTATCCCTGCTTGAAACCAGATTTTCATATTTCAGCTGAACTTCATTTAGGCTGTTTCAGATTAAGGTTTTGTCAATTTTCTTGACCATAATAACATGGTAGTTTGCTATAACGGTTCCTGTGTTTTTTGGTTGAGTTTTATGAAATCTTGGGGTTTACTTATTTTTTTTATAAGTAGTTCTTATACCCTCTGTGTACAAACTCCGGAGCTAGAGGAGCAAAGAGAGGCTCCCATGATCCAAGAGGAGGTGGTCAGAGCCTTGCTAGCCCGACTAGACACCCACAAGTCTATGGGTCAGACGGGATTCGCCCAAGGGTATTGAAGGAGCTGGCGGATGTGCTGGTCAAACCCCTTTCCATCATCTTCCAACTCTCCTGGCTGACTGGAGAAGTTCCACTGGACTGGAGGCTGATGTTGTGCCCATCTACAAGAAGTGTCGCAGGGGGGACCCAGGGACCTACAGGCCTGTCAGTCTGACCTCAGTGCCAGGGAAAGTCATGGAACAGGTGATCTTGAGTGCTAT